>KK351043.1:831027-855283 GCA_000671755.1 Glossina brevipalpis
GTATTATTTCTTAAAAATTTTTTATGTCGATTTAAGTGTTTCATATATATGGGAAATGGTACATATTGACACATTTTACTATGATGTCCCTTAGTTTGGATCATGAAGTTAGGTTTTCTGATAGCTTTTCGAACCCTTTAAGATATATCAAAAAATTGGAGGTGTATCATTTCTTAAAAATTTTTTATAATGAGGTTTGTACTTTGTAATTTTTGTCTAACTACAAGCGCACTGTGCATGATGAATATTGTTAAATAATTATTTTTTATATTTTTGGTAACATAAGGCATGATTTTGTTTTTCATTTATGTTTATATTTTCTATTATTGTTTAGTTTCCGTAAGTATTTTGGTTATTTTTCCATCGTGCTTTATTATCAATTATCTTAGCAAAGACACGTACCAAGTGTGAAGTTAGCCCCTTTTTTTGCAAAGAGAAAAAAGGGGGCCAGACAAGTGGGGGCTAACTTCACACCAGTCAATTATAAATATGTCCAGTTACTTTCACAGCTTTCAAAAATAGAAATATTTATAATAAACGAAATGAAATAAGGCTTTAACTCTTGATATGGCAACAAGGTATGTATCGTTTTTATTATATTATCATGAAAGTTGTTAAAAAAATAAATTAAACAATAATCATGCGACATATAAAGTCAGTGTGCTAACTTTGGATCACATTGGTCTCTTTATTCATTCCTCTCAAAAGGGTTTTCATGAAGTGGAAGCTTTTACATGACAATAAATTAAATTGAATTCTTTCATATAAAAGATTTCATGAGATGTAAACCTTTAGAAGGGAAAACAATAATTTGTGATATTTTATCACGAAAATAGGTGAAATAGTGCAAGGTATTTAATTGTTGTCCGACTATAAGGTTTTTTACCTTTTTTATGTAAAAACTTCAACAATTTTAGCTTGTCTCCATGTAAAACCATCGTTTGAACTAATGTGGTCCAAATTTATCGATTTTAATTTCTACGTCAAAGATCTTGTTATCCTCCACTTACTTCCGTCATAAAATACTAAGAATTCGAATTTATTGCTACACAAGGGTTAATTTTTCATAAGAAATCTTATATAAGGAGTGGTTCAAAGATCTATGGCAATTTTTTCATAAAAAGATTTCTTGAGCATTATATGAGGAGAGTCCGATTGAATCCATTTTTAACAACAATCGCCTTTGGTAGTATAGCAAATTTTGTCAAAATATTGATGACAAAAATACATGGACCGACGGATTGAAAAGCTCAAATTGATTTATAAGATGATTCGAAATCGATCGATACAATAAAAGGTGGGCCCATCGTAAGGCCTTCTGTTTCACATACATAAACTTAATATATCATGTATAGTCTAAAAGCATGATATCTTCTATTCTATTCTCTCTATTTCTATTTTCAATTTTTATTACAAAATTCTTAAAACTAAAGGAAACGCTTTATCCAAAAGACTATATAAGTCCTCTCCTTGGTAAATACTTTGCTTATAAGCATAGCAATGTTCATAAGTGAGTAATATCTGCCCCTTTCGAAACTGGCTTTGAACTTGAAACATTGAATAGAAGGCTTTTTAAGAATTTAAAAAATTGCAGTTTTCATAAAAATAATAATTTTTATTTCTTAATAAAAAAAATTATTTTTATTCTTAAACTTCCAAGATATGTTAAATTTGTTCATATTTTCTTAAAATTATTCCATATCGCAAATTTTGTAACAAAATTGAAATTCGTTTTAATTTTTGTTCTTTTTTTTGTTTGTGTATATCTTCCTATATATAATATCGAAAGAAATAATTTTTTTTCTTTTTAACTATAAACCCGCATACATATATATTGTGTTCTGTTCATTAGCATCTGTTAAAGAATTGCATCCGTATGCATAGAGAGTTAAAATATTACAAAAAGAAAAAAGAACCACCTAAAATTACTGTTTTGCAATTCAAATGAACAAAAGTAAAACAAAAAGAAAAATTAAGAGAAAGTTAAAGAAAAGAAAACTAGGACAAAGTGTTAGTTACTAAACAAGAAATATAAAGAAAGCACAAACAAAACAAAAAAAAAAACTTAATATGAAATATTATATACATACGTACGAACATATCGTTAGCACAGCAGGTACCAATGGTAAACAACATAAACTAAATTAAAAAACAAAAAAAACTGAAACAGAAAATTAAAAAGTAAAAATTATAGCAATCAGACAAGAAAGCTTTATAGTTGTGAAAAAGAAAACAAACAAAACTTCAATTGCTTTCAAGAATATTACAAGAAAAAAGCTTTACTGGATAATAGAAGGACTTTGGTCGTACTCTAGAAGATAACGAAATATTGTCATCACTTTAATGGATTAGTTTTAAGAGATAATTGTCTCTTTCTCTCAAATACCAAATAAGAACGTAATTAAAAGCTATCAAATACTAATTTTTAAAATATTTATATATTTATACAAAACTTATTAAAAGGTTCTTTTATATTTCTAAAACAATCTTGAGTAACTTTTTAAACTTCATATAGCATAATTATAGCGTATAAAAATTGCAAAAAAAAACAAAATGTGCATAATAAAATATTTAAGAGGGTATTTTCAAAGTTAAACCAAGTTTCTATAAACAAACGTAGTTCTTACCTGATATTTCTTTTGCGCAAAATCATACTTTAAGCGAAAACTGATAACTACGTCGATCGAAAAAGCGTTCATAATGCTACATGACTAACAAAAATGTTACTGATATTTCAAATTTAAAAGTAAAAGCATGCAATTTTCATGCATTTATTACCGCCGCAACGCATCTGAAACTCTTTAAAATATATCTACGAGACTCTGGTAAGAGAGAGTATCCATTAAAAGTGGTTTTTGTAATTTTTTTTTTTTTTTTTTGAATTCTTGATCTTCAAAATGCAGCTTTTTTTTGCTATCGCTAATAGTTATTAAAGGGAAAAATTCTAAATGTTAATTGCTTTCGGCTAGCTATTGCTATTACAGAAATCGGACAGAATTCAGGCATAGATTTTATCTCCCCTTAAAATTCTCTTATCACCTTAGATTAACTTTCCTTTCCTACAAGGGAAGATTATACGGAATTCGTATGTAACACATAACATTTGGACTTTTTCTAAGCGACGTGAGATTCTTACACATATATTTTTGCTTGTTAGACTCTGCGGCCATTGTTTAAATTCCTTAATTTCAAAATAAATAAAAAAAAAATCATGAGAGTAGATTTTGAAGTAAAAATAAAGACTGAAAATGTATGAATTGAGTTTTCTTACAAAAAACATCTTCTAATAGAATTGAAAAATATTTAAAGTATTTGTGCAGGGTATTCAAGATATTTTCCTTAATGTAATTAAGTTATTTCTTTTTTTTTTATTTTAGTATTTCTCATTTATTCTCAGTTCCGACATAAACGAAGAAAATTATTAAATTATTTTCATTTCCTCACTTATTTCCTTTTAATAGTTCATTTGCGTGCTTGAAATTGCATATGAATTTTCTCTATTATGCTGGTCATGGTGTAAAGCAAAACATATATACTTTTATAATCAAAGCCATAGTAAGGGCAGCTTTAGCTTTCATTACAGTTAAGCATTTGCCTGCTTCCCAAAGGATACAGTACATATTGAGTAAACTGCTTTATGAGTTGGCACACATGTTGCAGACACATATAAAGTTCAGATGTTAGTTTTAAGCCTGCGCTTAATATCATTATCATTATCACGGTTTTCACTATAGACGTATTAAAGAGAAATCAAATAAACTTTCTATAGCTTCATTTCATATAAGTAACGAAAGATTTACAAGTAAATCGAGTTAATTGGTCTATTTTCAAAGAGTCGATAGAAAAATTTTATTAAAGTAAAATTACTTTTTTGTGTTTACATTGGAGCAAGCGTTTTGTTTATTTACCGTACGTTCAAATCTCATACAAAGTCGATTATTACAAACACAACATTTAGCTTAACTGCGATATAAATTTTAAAATACGTATACGTCCTGTATATCCTCTACTTATAAATTTACGCTTAATACAAGTAAGATGGGATTATACTGATAATAATATGTTGAGATAATAATAATTATTAAGTTTATGAGATGAAAACGATCGAAGGATAAGTAAAGCAGAAAAATCGTTAAATGAACGCATAAATCCCTTCATTGGAGAACTGAACCAAGTTGGTTAAAAAACTACATAAAAGCATTGACATATTTGTGACCATTAATGACCTTCAACTGAAAGATTGATTCGTATAAAAATTCTCTATGGACAGCAGAAAAAAACGAATTGCACTCTTACTTTTCTATTCGCTACCGAATCATAAGGGCACATTAGAATTATACTTCTGTTTATAACAATAAATCGTGTAAATATTATAAGCAGAAATATATAAGACTTTCATAAATTAAACGATTAAATTTTTTAATGTAATTTTAAAACCTGTTAAATATCGATATATTTTAATTTGGACGGAGTAGGCTTTCAAATCCGAAAATAGCTTGACGCTAATTGGTTTACAGATCTATGTTAATCCTTTTACAGAGCTCCGTTAATATCTTTGCTAGATAAATTCGAATTTTTCTTCACATTCTTAAATTATTACGATAAGTTTGAGCTATTGGTCTATTTTTTGGACCCATCTCTAGGCAAAGGTTCTCATGAAAATAAACCTTTAAGAGGCAACTGGTTATATATATATTTTATATTTGATCAAGATGTCATTTAGCTTAAGAATTTCACGCGTACGGTAGTTAATAGTCAGCTTTACCTGGCCATAGTCGGAGAGAAACATCTTTTTCCAAACACCTCTTTTTTTCACTACAGTAAAACAAGTTTAGGTGTAAGTGGATCGAAAGTTTTTATATCTTTGCTTAAAGAAACAAATCTTAATTCCACACCGTATAACTAAGGCGTTAAGTACAGAAGTACCTAAAGTTTAAGTTTATGTTTCACTGTTTTGCACTTTAAAGTGAAACTACTTGAAAAACATATAAGCCAGGCAGTTCCGACTGCATTTTTTGGCACGATTACGATTATCACACTTAAGCAACGAAAATTGATGAGAAAAAATGTTTATAAAAATATTAGTAACTTTTTTATAAATTAATTTTATTCATTTTTGTTTTTATTATTGAGATAAGAATGGCATGAAATATCTTTTCCTTAGTTTTATAAATTTTAAAAAGTATTTTCGTCAAGTTAACTACAAAGCTTTATCATTAGTATGAAATTTGACATTAATTGTGAACAACTTTGCATGAAGTCAGCATGATTTGTGGTGTTAAAGTGAAAAGTAGAATGTTTATGCATGTTTTGAGGTATAAAAGCAATTGTTAATGAATGAAAATTAAATTATACTATAAGGAATACCTTTAAATGATTCAGTTCGTTTAAAAATTAAAACTCAAAGTCGTCTTTAAATTAATCATGAGCATTTCTTGTCACTTATATTCACTATAAACAGAATCGTAGAAGAAACGTTTCACTGATATCTTTAATATTTAATTTTATGTGTTTTTTTTTTTTCAAAATTTGCATAGATAATAAGACACCGAAACCGAAAAGTGCTCTCGGTAGATAGAGGTTTATTACAGATTTCATAATTAATAGGTTTCTAGCAGAAAAAGTAAAATGTTAGGACAAGAAAGTGAAGAGGAGAGAACAATAAAGGTCACTGAACAAATGAACTCACAATTTTGTAACTTTTCAATGATAATTTATAATTGATGACAGAGAAATTTTTTTCAAAGGAAAATTGTTAATAAAACAAAATTTTATTGGTGTGAAAATGTTTGTTTCTCTCTATCTTAGGAAAAGTAGGTAATGACTTTATTGCATCTATTAAAAAAAACTAATATTTATTACAAATCATTTAGGTTTGCTTGAATTTTGTGACAAGCATTAAAGAATTAAATTAATTGACAAATTAAACTTAAATAATCAGATAAAAAGCTTTATTAAACGTATTTATTGATTTAACTGACTAGCAACTTGAGTATATGTATATAATGAAGATAATATTTACAAACTGTATTTTGTACTTTTATAAGTGTTTTTTTCAATTTTTTATCTTTACTAATCCCATTGTTATTATTTTTCAATATTTAATGCCTGGTTATACACTAAGAGGATAGAGAAAAAATATAAAAACCTGACGTTGTAAATGATTTTACAGTTACATCCTTTCAATGAATGTTAGCTTTTTGATGTCCCCTCCTTTTATTGGAACAAAGTATACTCAAGTGAGTGTTCAGTTTTTCTGTCATTTTTGCCCCAATAGTTTTTTATTGTATGACCTCAATCCTGGCACTCTATTACATAGTCTCGAACAATTTTGTCTATCCGCTATAGATGCTAAGTTTTAGATTTTTAAACGTCCGTTGTGCCAAGGGAGAATTAGAGATATTTGTAAATATGGGTGCAAATAAACCTCTCAAATCGAATAAATTGTTGGTAAACTTAATGTTAAACAATACTCTGCTTATGCAAAATCTTTTATAGATACAGCTTTCAAAGACTACAAAGTCTAAGAAATTAGTGTTTACCTTAACTTTAATATATTTTTCCAAATTGATTACATTTCCCGAGAGACTCTCTTTAAGCCCGCTAAAATGTTTATCAGTCTCGAAATAATTCTCATGCATTCTCAGACTAATTTAATTAATTCAGCGTCTACATAATTAGTCGCCTTCTGTCATACTTTAATAACTTCATTAGTTAAAATCAATTGTAGTCAATCAACAAATCGTATTAATATTCATTTCAGAAGCGGTTAGATATGCTAAACATGTGCTATCATCATGTCTTCGTTTCCATGTATTCCTTTTTTTTGTGAGCCATGTATTTCTAATTTTATTAAATTTTTGTTTTCCACTGTTTTTGATAGATGCCCTTAAGGTCTTTATGGCGCCCTTCAAGGTATAAAGCAATCCAATGAATATAAAGAAACGCTATTTTTTGTTGAACTGCTTATTAAGTTGATTTTATAATTGTGAAACATAGAAATATACACCGAAGATGTATGCTATAAAGAATTATTACAAAGTTCTCGACTAGTGTTATTCATGCAACTGATTGGCTACTGACTACTATTCATGTGGGGTAATTGGAAGGAGTTACGATTGCAACATCTTTTATAAAATCAGTTATTAAGTAGAAGATCATTTTTCTTCCTAATTATTTCGATTTCAGCAGAACATACTGCTGAACGTAACAAATACTTACAATCCCAAGTACTTACGGAGGCACGATCTTAAGTACTTACGACCACAAGTACATACGACGGCACGATCTCAAGTACTTACCACCCCAAGTTCTTACAACGGCAACACCCCACGTACTTACGACGGTGTAAATTAGCACTTTGGGTCTTGCCTGTTTAAGTACTTGGAGTCTTGCCGGCGTACTTGCCACATTGTTTTTCATTATATATTTATAACAAACGTCCTTACTAATACACTACAACATACAATTCCTTTAAGTTAACAATACATTAGTGAAATAACATATCACTCGCTGTTATTTTTCTCGTTGCTAGTTCTCAGAGCAGTCTGAAAGAAGTGCTTGGAAAGTATTACAAGTATACGCAGTGCGCGGTAGGAGGTACTTAGGATGCTTTAAAATTAAAGCTAAACACATGAATATGTAGGGATTAGTATATATGGTGACTTTTGACTATGATTTCCCCTATTTAGGATGATGATTTTTTAATGAATATTGTTAAATAATTATTTTTTATAATCTTTATAGCATAAGGCATGATTTTGTTTTTCATTTATGTTTATATTTTCTATTTTTGTTTAGTTTTCGTAAGTATTTTTTTTTATTTTTCTATGCTGCTTTATTATCAATTATTTTAGCAAAGTCATTTTTAGCGAAGACACAAACGTAAAAAATTTTTGGGGGCTAACTTCACACCAGTGAAATGTTATCTCTTCTTAAAGTTACGAAGTGTTTCAGTGATCTAATGCACATTTATAAATGTTTCCAGTAAATTTGAATCGAATGTAGCCTTAGCGTACTAAATACAAAAGAAACGCTTCAATAGGATCACTTTTGGTATTATTTCTTCATGAATTAAATTTTTCAATTTTCTGCATTAGAGCTTTTTGCTCTCCTTACGTCTTTGACAATTTTTACTTCTTTTCCTTAAAGTTAAAGCATACACATCTTCTTAAGAATATTTTCATCAAAATCAATTCCCGCCTTTATTCTTTTTTAATAATTCGATTCAACCGTCAGCTCCTTACAAAAGTCGCATATCGGAAACACTTATTATTTTCAATTTGCTTCGAAATTGCAGCCCAGCATGCCATGACATAAACAAACGAAATGGATCTTTTCAGTGAAAAAAATGTAAACAGGAAGTCATTGATATATATATACTTACTGCTTATGAGTAGTCAGGAGTGGAAAAAGTCAAGTCATGGCTTCATTTAATTTTTTTTTTTTTTAATATAAAAAAATATAAGAAAATTTCAATCATCAATATGAATTAAAATATTAAGAAAGATGCAGTAAGGAAATATGTTTCTCTTTTGTTTTTTGCTTTTTGTTTTCTAGTTAGTCTTTGCTTTGTCCATTTTAAAAACATGACCCTTTAATTATGGCTTTTGTTAAAAGAACAAAGCACTTATTGGTGCTTTTCCATTTCATAGCCGTAATATTTTCAATTCTTTTCTATTCTTTTGCCTGTTTTTCTATTGCTTTTAAGTGCATCCACTTAAGCTATAACAACATTTTATCACTGTCAGTTGTTTGTTGCCAATAGCAGTTTGTGTTATGTTTCAAAACATTTTCATCACTAAACTATAGCAATGAAATGGGTCAGGAAAATAACAGCGAGAAGTAGTAAAAGTGAAAAGATGGAACGAATGAAATGACTAAAGAAAGTCTAAAGATACGAAACATAAATTGATAACATATTGATTAAGATAAAACTGGACATCTGCAACCCAAGTAATAGGAAATGAAGTCTAAAAATTATGGAAAGATTAATGGATGAGATTCTTGGTGTGTTCCGAATGGATCATCAAGTGAATTGTGTATGATTCATATGTTTTTCTTTCATATATATCTTTGATTTTACTTATGATTGAAAGTTAATTTATAAAAAAATTTGAAAAATAATTTAAATTATTAAAGAAATCTTGGTGTTTCTCCTTACCAAACTTTTACATGACTTATCAAACAATGCTACATCTGTTCATTTCGTTTTTTTTCTTTTTTTTTTTTTTTTGTTAAAAGTAACAGTTTTTGATACTTATGGAAGAAACCTCACAATTCTGTAGACTACAGTTTGCTTTTGTTAATAATACCCTTCGATATTTGAAAGAAAAAAAAGATATATTTTCAACTAAAAGGCATATCGCTTCTGTACATCATATTAAAATCTTTACAAGTATTTTCGAGAAATTAACACAATCAGTACAATTTTAAATCCGTTCCAGGGGAATAGATGCTTAATAATTTCTTTACTTTGCTTGAGCCTTAGAGAAATCGTAAGATATATAAAATGAACTAAATTAGGCACATATATGTCTATCCGCACCTTCCCCTACTATTAACTTTCTTGAAGTCTAAACAATTATTGCTTACAGCTGACGAGGGCCACTGTTTATTCTTGATGCACTTCCAAAGTTATATTGTGCAACTCACATAAAAACGCGTAGTCAGAGGTCCTAAAAAACTTGAAAAAATTCAAAATTTTCATACTTTTATACTTTCAATAGCTATTTACGATATACGTTATATGTTGATTTGAATCTTGTAGCCTGAGAAGCTTTGTGAGTATCAACTACAAAATTAATTAAAATTTCCAAACTGACAATTGTGTAACTTTTGTGTTCGCGCTAAAAAATGGACAACAATACTTCTTCTTCGCACTTGAGGTGTTTCAAGAGAAATTAAGATAAATAGAATATTTTCACGATCAAAAAACTTAGCAGCAATTCCTAACCTTTTGTTATCCATCACCAACTTTTATCTCGTTTTTAAAATGTCCATGGAAAATATATGCTTAAAAAGTGGTGCATTCAAAATGTAAGTAATTCTATAAATCTTAGTAAACTGAAATTTTAGTAAAGTGTTCAAGTTTTTTTTTTTTTTTTTTGAGATAGACTTCTTTTTCCTCTTGCACAACTTCTTCATGTTCATTAAACCGCATTCCTCTTTAGTTAGAATTATTGCACGATTTTATGAAGGTTTTTTGTTCCACGGTATTTCGTTGCTTTTTTTTAAAATCCTAATCTTAAATTAGCAACAACTTACATTTTTTTTAGAAATTCTTTACAGATATGTTAACATATTACACATAAAAGTGATTCTAGTGACTTAATAATTTTTTTATTTTCTTTTATTAATTTTTTTTTATATTTTTATGTTAACTTTAATATTCAATGTTTATTTTATTTTTTCCTATGTACAGCGAAGAGCTTGCGTATACAATCCAATGAAATTTATAGCCTCACATCTTTATTCGGAGCAATAGTCACAGAGACCATATGGTTGCCATAAGTAAACGTTAAACTAATTTCGGGAGTTTTGGCGAATTTTTGATATTTCAACGTTTAATCTTAAATGTTGAGATTTCAAAAAAATAAACTGACAAGCTTGTGTCAACCTGTTGAGTAAGTTAAGAAGAATTTTTATTATCACTCATAGTAAATGCAATATGCTGTCGTCAATAACCACAACAAAAAGAAACACCAACAAATCCCCTATAACACCGCTAAGCTAGAAAAGATTTTGCATCTACTATCATAATGGATGTAGTTTATATAGCACTGATGGGTCCTTTCTTTACCATGTTTTTAGTTTCTCAGTAGCTGACTGAGTCTGATTCAAAATCAAAATTATCAACCTATGTATTGTATTAATTGCTGTCACAACCGTTCGTAGAGATATTGTTATCTTCACTGATAACAAACTTGCTTTACTTTTAATAGAAGAACAGGAGCCTTACTCTCGACATAGGATCCACGAAATGCAAGTGGCCCTTACATAGATAATTGCCATTTGTTTCGGCTGCTTGCTCATTGCGGTTTTATTCCAAAGGAAAAAACTGACTCCTACGCATGTGAAGATCAGCTTAAGATTAGAAATTTCGCACAACATATATTCCCCCAAACGAGTGATGCTTATTATTAGAACATCCATATTACAATGGTTGAATGATGAATGTAATGAAAAAGGACGCGCCATAAACAACCGTGTCTTCTACAAAACCTTGCCATTAAACCACTCTCGGAGTCCGTCTTTTACTCTACAGGCTCATAAGTGAGCACTTTTATGATAAGGTAAGCTTAAAAAGAGCATTGAAAAAAACCAAATTGTACAAAAAGGAAGAAAAGGAATTCACAACATTCTTACGTGATTAGTTGAAAAATAGGCGATATAGGTACGTATAGATATAAAAATACATAAAACTATGAATCAATTTTGTTAGATTGCATTCCAAAAAATTGTTAAAATAGGACAAAAGCGACCCATACCAAATTAGAGATTCTCTCTTCATGCAACTTTCTACATTTCCCAAAACGTTCCTTAGGGTTGTTATAAAGGATTTACAAACATATATGAAAAATAAGAAAACTTCTTTGTAGTAAATAATAATTTAAATCCACTATTCTCATCCATCCATCAGCTTCAAGAGCTGTAAAACAGGTGCACAAATTAATTGCCTGTCTGAAATCTGAGGAAATTCACTTGTTTTGACACTTCAAATGCAATTGGGCTTTATACATTAACAGCCCTGTTTTAGCAGATTTCAAAGATTTTTATTGTAAGACAGCCAGACGTAATTATATTCTATTATGAGAAGCGAGAGACTACAATATCAAAATGAAACCATTTGACTAAAATAATCAAAATATTTGTAATATGAAATTTTTAGTCTTGTGTTCCGCATAAAAAAGGAAAATAACATATGCAAACAAATAAAAATTTAATCTTTAGCTCAAATAATCAATTCATTATAAATCCGAATACAAGAAATTTCTAAATTTTCATTTTATTTTTCGATTTTGAGTTTAAAATTTATTTTTCTAAACATTACTTCACTCCTTTTTACTCTTCAACAATCATAATTATATAGCAATTTTAATCAGAAAATAATTGTAATCAAGAACGTATCGAAGCATAATACAATGCGTTGCGTGTTACTCGCAAGCTGATTGAATTAATATACTCTGTAACGTTAAGTGCAATAAAAACACATTTATGAAGTGTTTAACACTAACTTTTTATGTTATTATTGCATACTTGGTCCCCGTATGAAATTGTTAAGCGACCTCTGGTCATATTGTGTGCATGCATGCAAAGATACATTTGAAAAACACATTGAATGCCATTGAGAAAAAATCATTTCAATATTTTCCCCCTCGGTTACTACTTATAGTACAATATTGAACTTTATACAACAATATATTTCTTTTCACTTGTTTCATTTTATTTTTTTTTTTCATTTATTTATTAGTTTTTTTTTTTTTTTTTTTTTTGTATTTTGTAGTTTTAACTTTGCTACTGCCAACGGCACATATATTAACAACGCTTTTATGTCATTCCTTCTCTTCCCTTTCTAGTCAATTTAAAGTGCATACGAGATCTTGCAATGTAACAGTTACATGTTATCTTGTAAACAATAAAGAATAATAATAAAACGTCCACTTTGATGATTGCTTGCACAAGTACGTTTAAAGGGTGGAGGAGAAGAAAATTCATTGTCCTACGCTATGACAATCTTCGGATGCATTGATTTTGTTTAGCTAAGCAGAAGTAATAGAATTATTACAAGGAATGTTTATATGAAGATTTCATAATTTTTCTAAAATAAAGTTACGAAAAAGCAAAACATCTATGTTTGCTGATCAGAAAGTGCAGGGAACAATTAAAATGAATTCGTTGTAATCACACAAATCGTACGTATACCAATTATCTCTCCAGATTTAAGTAACTTTATCTCTCCACTTCTATTGTTAGATACTTTTTTTCAAAATAATCTTCATTGTAGACGATGTAAATACAGGTCTATGTTAACTTTGACTTTCAGAATACGTAGTTCTTATAATCATTTGATGCAAGGGTTTTAAGCACTTTTAAGAAATTCTACTTTTTTATACTATGATCTCCAAAAGTTTTTCCTTTATCGGCAGTTTAGATCGGAGAAAGAAAAAAAAAACATTCTTGAAAATAGTCCGTAATTCCATTACATTGCAAAACCAATTAGTTTTGTTCTTATTTCTTTAGGCAAGTATTTCCGTTAATGCTACCTGTTTACAGGTCGATGTTGATATTTTTTTTAATTTTGGTTTATTTAAAAAAACTTGCTTTAAATATATATAAAATATATTTCAAAGAAAAAATCTATTACACAAAAAGATAAACAAACAGAAATAAACGGATAGACAGACAGACGGACAGACGAACATACAGATAGATAGTCAGCCAGGCGAACAGACAAGTATGCTTATATCAATGCAGAATTTGATGCTGATCAATAATATATGTACTTTGTAGGCTTTCTGAAGCTTCCGTCTGTGTATGCCAAACGAATTGACAAAATGAAGATAATCGCATTCTTGGTTGGCGGATATAAGAAATTTATTTCTCGCAAATAAAAAAATAAAATAAAAAAAATGAAGGAAAAATTATTATTGTACAGTACAGTAACTACAGCATAATAAAACCAAAATAACGAAGTGCGAATTTTTAACATTCTTTTTGTGCGTCGCTCATCGCATTGGGCTGATCCTCAACAAATATTAAACTTGTTTTTATTATTTTAAAATTATATGCGTAAAAGCTAAACAAATGCAACTTTTTGGAAAGGAATCTAAACCTAAAAGAGAAAATGTGTTACAAATTTGAGATAAGATTTACAAAAATGTTCAAATTTTTCGAAAATTCATGTCTGTAAATTCAATCAAGTAACGTTTATCCAAAAAATTATTCTTTTTTATTCGAAAATTCTTATTACTTTTTGATCAGCTTTAAATGATTGAGTACAAACATTTTCATTCAACTTATTTTAACAACAAGATTATACTTGTAAAGAAAAAAGACAAAGAAAGTTCTTTACTCATATGTATGACATAACAATCGATTTTTTAATTTTTTTTACTCGTTCCACCCTCAACACGCCGAAAAAGATGTTGCTTAATCACTTAGTAGATAAAAGTCCGAAATGCTTTTTGTAGTTTACAAAATTTAGATGCTTAATAAGCGCTTCTAAGTCGATGAAGCTATCTATCGAAGCTGCATTTCTCTGCTAGTCCGTATCATTACCCCGACGTATTCTTATAAATGCAAAAATTGCTAAACTTGAAAGGAACTTAATCTAAATAGATGAAGTTTAGAAAAGAAGTATGAAAATAAACACGGTTCACCAAAAAATTCGTCCATAGAACCGGAACAAAAAAGGTAAAACACTATAGAAATTATCGACTAAAAATTTAATACTAATGTTTCCTAAAGGCCTAGTGTCAAAAAGTTCCCTAACGGCTAACTTACTTATTCATAATTTAAAAAAATACTTTGCTATTGTTAAGACGTTATTTATTCAAGATTCACTCTTTCTTTTTATTTATTTATTATTGAGTACTTTCTGCTGGCGAAAATGCAAACATTTTACGTCGGCTTTCAATTCTTATATATCTTGGTTTGCCATAGAAATCTTCATAGACAAACACATTTGCATAAAAATCAATAAAGCTTTTTAGCACATATTGACATTACTACAGGCATAAGGCGTAAAAGTGTAGTTAAAGCGATACAATATTTAAGAGAAAATTCAATGGAATTTTTTCAACAATTTTCTTAGTTTTACATGAGGCCTTTATATGAGGATCCAAACAGTGAATATGCATTAGAATTCCTATTTTTGTTTTTATGATCAAAAAAACATTTTTTTGGGGAAACTACAAAATCTATTTCTTTGGATTAATACAAAATGCTTATTTGATTTCAAGTCTCTTCCACCCTTTTCTCGTTAGTCGCCTGCCTGAGAGTCATAGAAATGGATTGAAGCCGATTGTATTTCTTAAACTGAAATACGTAGTGGATGTTATCCTAGAATTCGATAAAAACATTCAAAACATTGGCATTTAAAACTATAGCAAAAATGTTGTGCGTAAATCATATACAAACATGCCCAGAATGTGCCTTAATTTACGTTCCATATAGAGATATTAATTAAACAGCTAATAAAAATATTTCTTAGGTTCAGCTAAAAGATTACTATAGACTTAATTCCTACCGACCGACTTACATATAAATAGTTCATAAAATATTTTGTAAATCTAATCGGTTTCTTAAAAGAATTTTTACAAATTTTGTTCTTGAAAAATTAATGTTTTTCTGTTCATCTCTGCTTGGAAAAAGTTACTCAACATTTTTAAAAAATATACAAAAACATACAGTAACTGGGAATCGTTTTAGTTAATTCTTCCACAAAATATATCGAATTTCAAGATTGGTTTATATGCCAAACACTTCTCTCACATCTTCACTGATGGATCAAAATCTGACATTACGGGCAGTGGAATTTGGTTCCCAGATATTAATATTGAAGCTTATTTTTCCAACCACTCAAATAGCTCTGTTTTCACAGCTGAATGTCTGGCTATTCTGGAAGCCATTCGGCTTGCATCCATACAAACAAACAAAAAGTTCCTCATAGTCTCTGATAGTAAGACTGTATTACTAGCATTGCAATCATTCCCTGGAAGCAAAACTCATCCGTACGTCTTGGAGATCAGATCTTTACTTTTTAACCTCAAACTTAATTCTTTTAGTTTTCATTTTCTTTGGGTACCAAGTCACATGGATATCCGGGGCAACTCCATAGCTGACAAAATTGCATCCTCCAGATCATCTAACATAACTGATCATCCTTTAATCTTCACTGACCAAAAAACAATTGACAAATTTCAAGCGATAAACTCTTGGCAGCAGCGGTGGAATACCTCAATCTATGGCCTTCATCTCCATTCTCTGGCCCCGATTGTAAATATTAAACCTTGTTTTCATCACTGCAACCTTAGTCGCAACATCATATGCTTCATCAACAGATTAATGATCAATCACACTAGATGTAACGACCACTTGTTTAAAATTAAAATAGCAGATAGTTCCTCATGCACATGCGGTGCTACACACTCTCCTGATCATTTACTTTTTAATTGTCCAAATCTTAGCACATCCTATCGGCAAATCATGATCCGTAAACTTTCAAGATGCGGCTTACATAATCAGCATGTTATTGACATACTTCGATCTCATAACTTCGCAGCTTATACTGCTATGTTTTCTTTTTTCAAGGCTTGCAATTTAAATATATAAAAAAAAAATAAAAAAAAATTCTTAAATCAAACTTTTAATTTACTCCACATCATCATAAAAAAACATATGTAATTATAACAAATGTAAACATACGCGCCTCTTCATTCATCAAAGTTATTTAATACCATCATCACACAAACACTACTATATTGTGTTGTATCTAAATATAAAAAAGAAAAAAAACAAAAAAAAAATATTGATCCAGAAATCAACTACAAGAAGAAGAAGTTACAACATTCAACATAAACTAACCGCTGACTTTTCTAAGGCTCAGACAAAGTACTTCGTGTTCGCATTGAGTCTTTTCTTTTTTTTACGATAATCCAGCAAATCATCTGTGGTTATTTGCTTACAAACTTAAGAAGAAGAAGAATATTGGTTTATGTGCCAATTCTATATGGGTCATGTTTTCCATTTCTATAACGAGTCTGGCTAAAATCCGAAAAGTATACTAAAGCCCTACTAGCGATTTATTGAATGAATACTTAATTTATCGTTCCGTTGCTGACGCGTTGACATATACACACCAGTGGTATTTAAATTCTAGACAAAAAAGAATTTTTTTAATCATCTAACTAAACTATCTCTCCTGCGAGTTTTTCGAACATCTACCTATCAACGATAAAATTTAGATAGAAAGTAAAATTTTTAAATAAATGGTAAGTATTTCAAGAACAGAGAGAGATAATTTTAATTTAATTTAAGCTTAAATGAACTTTCTAACTACTAGCTGATAGATACTGATGAAATATGAATACAGATACGATTTCTTTTAATTATAACTTAACATAAATAATGACAAGCGTCTCGTAAAACTTTAAACCAAAAGAAAAAGTAGGTGAGAGCTCGTAAATAGTTCAAAAATAATTTACGGCCTTTAACAGATATGGAAGTAAATTATTTCACTGAGTTAAAACCAAACATTAATTTAAAAATGTCAGATATTAATTTAAAACTTAATACAAATAATTCGCATGGTCATCTTAAGAACAAGTGAAAGATGGTCTCTGCGGAGTAACTGAAACGATCGCAATCCACAAAAACTTCTAATAATTTTTCATACTGATTCCAAGAGCATCAAGAGTATTAAATGCTAACCTTGAGGTGAAAAGAATTTTGTAAATTATTTACATTATATATGTGTATATATATATTTGTATGTCTTTTTGCTTATAAATAAATCAAATTTTATTAACTTTATGATATCAAAAGAAAAAAATTCTAGACATAGAAAGTTCGAGCTTTTATTTTTGACTTAATAGACTTGTTGACATTTTGTATAAAATTTATAGAAGTTTATTAAAGGAAACGTTCACATAGGATACTTACATTTATCCCTTAGTTCATAGTTTTTAAAACTTCTCCACGTTTACGTTCAAAGTTTTTACCCAAGAAGAAGAAGCTAACAAACAAAAAAAGTTAAGATGCGTGAAATTGAAATTGTTTTTGTTGGCAAATTATGCGACAGACATAATTTCTATGAAAGTGAAGAAAAACTTAATTAATATGAATTATGAAGCCAGAAAAATGGCTAAGAACTAAAAACTTTTATTACAACGTTCATAAATTATAATTAATATAAAAGCATTTACAAAACTGTTTAACAAAAAGAATAACAAAAAAAAAAAAATTTTGCTTTAGAGAAAAGTCATTTTATACGCATCATTGAATTATTTACTTAATAGGAAATAAATCTCTTGTATATCCTTTGTTGATTTTCTGCTGAGTTCCTTTAACGAAAATCAAATAACATTTTGTTATTATTGTCAAATACACGCAAACATGCACATACATGCATATAACATTTGATGCATATGGCACTTTTATGCTCAATATTTGCTGGTGACTTGGCTTAGTTAAAAATGCTTCCTTCTTAATCCCACTTTTACTACTCTACTACTACTACTACTACTACTACTATTGCTACTACCACTATTGCGACTACTGTTAATGTTGCTAGCACTGTTTTTGTGGGTTTGTTAAATTACAATACATAAATTTTCCCTAAACTGCAACCGCACATGCGAGTGTGTGCATATGAATACGTGCGTGTGTCCGTGTTTATATTTGTTTGCCACTGACAATGTCATAAATCTTATTCAAGTTTTTGTTGTAAATCATAGATTCGTAAACACATATGTGTGTACATATGCATCATCACAAGTACATCTCTCGTGTAATAAGAACATTACTTTACTGATTTCTATTATAACAGCACACTAACACATATGAAAATTTTAAAATGAAAATGAAGAAAAAAAAAGGAGGAAATTAATCAAGCTGAAGAGAAAAAGGACAAGAGAAAATGGATTTTAAGTAAGTATTTACAAAAATAAATCTTGAATAAAAATAAAAGCTTAGCATGTGATTGAGATTATATTCATTTTAATCTAATAAATATTCTCGTTTGATATATAGAAGAGATTTTTGAAATGCACACCTAGTGCTGAAGATATTGTTTACATACATGTACACATACTATTAAATGGGTAGGTTGATAAAAAAGGAAAAGAAAATTTTAATCTTCTGCAAGAAAGACTCTACTTGCGTCATAACAAAAGTCTAAATAATATTGATTCCGATAATAATAATGAAAGGAGTCTTTAAAATAGAGAGAGATTTTTTAAACGTAGGGGGAACCGAATGACAAATAGGACGTTTGAGTGGTACCATATCGACACTGTCTTCGCCTTACTTTTTCACTCTATGATCCTGCATATTCCCGTTTCGGATGTAGCTATCGTCTAACTTTACACTAGAGTGCGTCGCTCAAGAAGCTGGCTCATTTCTTCCAACTTTCTGAATCTCTCAACACAGGTGCTAATAGATTGTAGGGTGTATTCCTTATCTCTAGAAATCCCGAAAGCACATCTCTAAAAATTTCACATGTCAGGCAAGCGAAAACAGTATGATGCTCTTCATCATTTACTCTTTGACAGATCCCAGGTTGAAAACCAGACAAAGCTTGTGGTTTAAGAAAAAAATGTACTGCTCCGTGATCTCCCCTCACCCACTGTTCGGCATTTCGGATTAGGATGTAGGCCCGCTTTTCCTTCGAGTCGCCTTCTCATCATCGTTCTCATTCCATTAACATGTCAAACATCAGATAACTATTTTTAATCTGCGGACATTGTTCTTTTTTTTTTACAACTGATCTTTTCTCTTTCTTTCCGATATTTTCGTCTGTCCGGAATGATAATTTTTAAAAGAAATTCCATTAAGACTAGGAGACATCGAAATAATGTCGGCTGGTCGACTATAGGAATAGGAACCTTTGACTTTAAACCATTACGTAGTCAGAATTAACGATTTATAGTGGTCTACCCTTTGATAACATGAACGTTGTTCCGCAATAGCTACGCAGTGGTCATAGTACACTAAGCATAGACACAACTAAAACACCTACAAAAAATTGCTTTGTTTTCAAGATTTACGGTACTGTACGGATGCGCAGTAAGTTATGAAGTTAAGGCATGATAGTTTCCATTCCTTAGAAATTCATCTACAAGGAGAGCTAAAAACGTTACCCGCGCGTTATTTTTGCTCTTTTCTCTAAGGGTACTCACTTAAGACCTAAATTAATATATTAAAAGGTAGTGTCATACTTCATGTTTATTGAAATAGGATTTAGAAAAGTAAAAGCATAATGATGATTTTAACTAATAAATCTCAAAGCAGACGAAAGCATATAAAATATCCCTTTAAATCATCTATTAAGAAAACAAAAATCACATACACACGCAGATTGCAGTTTCTGTCTAAATGAACTATAGAAATAAACTAAATAAATGTTTCGTGTTTGTGTGTGACGAAGTTTCTTGACTAAATTGTTAATTTTACTTTAACGATACGTAATAGCATTAATTTATCATAAGACATACGCTTAATATGCTTTTAACAGCTTCTTCACATGGAATATTAATTACGAAAAGTAGAGCAAATAGGATTTTCATATCATATGACAAACTTTTTAATGAAATTAATATTAACTTTGCAGAACATAAAATAAGAACAACAAATACCATTTATGTATTCAAAAAATAAATATTTTAAATCGTATTAAAAAACAACACGTATTTTTCTTTCCTTTGGATTTTTTAATTATTTAATTTTTTCGGACGTTTAACTCGATTTGACTTGTGCTTAGTGTTAAAGGAATCAACGGAACTATCGCGAGTGTTGTTGTGTTAGTCTTTTGTGAAAGAGGGAAATTAAAGAAAAAAGAAGAAAAATTAAAAGAAAAAAAAAACGAAATTAGAAACTGACTATAAATAACAGCAATTCCACAAAGTTTCTTGAGTGCAAGTGTTCCACAAACTAATCGTATAAAGCATTATGGCCTCGGAGCCACCAGAAAATAACTCACATAAATTCCGCCTGTCTTCGGAAAGCAAAACCATATAAAATTCGAATTATCCGGTGCTACCAGCTATCGACCAAATTCCAATTTTAAAAAAAAATACGTTATTATCTCTTCCACCTAACCTAACAAAACTATTTCGGCATTAAAAAAGCTCTAGACTGCATAACATCAAACATTGACTCTATTTCGATTCTTCGCGACAGAAATTTACTTGTGTTCGCTGGTATTTCATGTGCTACCGATAATCCTTTCAAAGCTAAAACATTTGCAAACTTGTTCCTGATGTCTGGTAAGTTACATGACAAACTTACTACTATGCTTAGTATTTAATCTAAGTTTCTTAAAAAAGAGCCGATAGCTTATTATGCATGATTGATCAATTAATTTCTCTAGTCAAAGAATTAATTTCATTAGTCTAGAAATTATAATAACAGTAATAATAATAACAATAATAATGCATTCTATCCTACATTATCAAATTCTTTTTAACTTTATGTTTTTAAGTTAAAAAAAATTTTTTTTTCAAGTTAGCAATTTCATAATTTTATATTTTTTTCAAAACTTCATTACACCATCGTCTAAGAGCAATTAAGTCCGACTTTTCAAGACCTTATTATAATTGGAATACATACGTTATCCGATATTCTAGAAGAATATTTAGTTAAATACTCAACCAAACAATCGAACGGACATACAAAGTATTTACCAGATGTGATTTAGCCATTCTAATGCTAAAATTATTAACTCGAGAAAAGCACTTAGAGTCAATTCATTAAAACGAAAATGCAAAAGAAAAACGATTTAAAAAAAAATTATAACCTAATTAAAGTATAAAAAACATTCCGGCGTAGTTACAAGTGGGGGATCTTAATTTTTAATGGAAAAATTTAATTGTTTCTTCAACAATTTCAAATAACTTTTCCCCAACATATGTAAGGCATGAAGCAGTAATTTAATTTTCTGTTCAATTCTAATTGAAATGAAAACAACAACAAGACCGTTGTAAAAAGTTATATGTTTTCACCAAAAAAACAGAACTATTTTTTTTTATTTCCCTCTCATTTCTAAATCTTTGTAAAAACCTTTAATAAAAACCAACTAAAGTGTCGCCATGACAGGTCTTAAACATGATATTTTTTCTTAAAATTACCGTATAAGAAGTAAGAAGATACCTTTCGACCTTAACTGAATGTAACAAATTTCTTGTTTTTCTTCCTTCTTATTCGTCTTCTATCTCTAAAAGTTCAATTCGTATCAGCGTTACGAGAGATGTGTTTTTTTGCAAAACAAAATAAAATAGTTTTAAAGAAAGAAACTTTAAAGTTCGTAATTTGTAATAAATGTAGAAAAAAAAGAAATATTTTTCGCTTTTTTTTTCATTGAAGATTATATGAGATAAATGCAAAAACCAAATAAAAAAGTTACAATTTTTATTATATAAGTACGGATCGAGTTATTTTTTATGTTTTTTGCTTTCGAAAAGGAACACATTTTTAAAAAAGTTTTTTATTAAAAACTAACGCATTTTTATTGACATATATTTGATTCTGAGAGAAAACTAAAAAAAAAACCAAACTCAATAACAATTGATTTGTTTTGCAACACAAAGTTTTACAATATTATATGTTATGCTTTAGCTATATACGATAAATGGGAAAACATTGTCCAAAAAGAAAAACACAAAACTCCCTCGCTCCCCACTCACCAAAGTAGTGATCTATACCAACATCGCTGTTCAGCAAAATGAATTAGAAACATATTCGTTTCAATTACTCAATGCAGGACTGCAAATATTTGTGATTAATGATAAGTAAAGCACTTTCTTTGTTAAGCTCAATATTTTCCAGACTATCTAGTACATTTTTGACTTATCTGTCCACACTAGCTAGAGCATTGAAATAGAAAGATATATTCACATTGATATTTATAAGCTCCCTTTTTTCGTGTCTCTTCTTCAATTGTTCTTTTCAGTCTAACTTTATATTATGAGTATTATTCAACCGTATAGAGTCAAACTTGCTCTTTTGCGGTTTTTTATGCGATTTTTCTTATGCGATTTTTTTTTTTTTTTGCTATTTGTTGTATTCGATATTTTTTGCGATTTTTTAATGCGATTCTTACGGTGCGGTTTTTTTTATACGGTATGTAAATATGTATCGAGATTATTAATTTTATACTTAGAATAAATATGAATGAATCACTTTTTCTATTTAAATGCCGATTTTTATAATTTTTTTAAATTTTATTTTGGTAATGCACCCGAAAATGCGTTTACCTTATCATCAAAAATCATTACGCTAACACCTAACAGTTGCGGAAAAATTTTCGAATCTTTCATCAAGAATGTTCTTATCCAAAAGATTAAGGGCGAAAGTGTTAATGGCAGTAACTTTATTAATGACATTATCACCAACTTCGATCATAAATATGTGGTTGTCGCGATGTTCACCGGCAGCTAATCAAACGAGCAGCTTCGCAATGTCGTACGGATAAGGATGATTTTAAAAGCAATGGACAGATGGACAAATAATTGATATAGAAACTATTAAAAGCTATCCTGAAAGTAATTCCCTATAATAGAAGAAAGAGATTGCAACAAACAGTTCACATCCTGAAAATTGCAAGACAAGGTATTCACAACTTTGCATAAAAATTTAAGTATGAAAAGGATGTTTTGCAAGTGGGATAAATGTCACGTGTCACAAGTCGAAGGAAACAATCGGAAAATTATGAATGTGCAAACTGAAATTCAATTTGCACACCCTCATACGCCGGATCTGGCCCCTATCAAAACTATTGAAAATTCCAAAATTAGTCCAAATTCTTTACTTAGTCCAAAGAATTATTGACCGACACTTTATGCGAAAATCTTTACAGAAATGTTAAGATTAAAATAAAGGCAAAGATTAAGATAAGAAAACGTCATGCGTGGAAGAGTTCTTCCATCTTTCTAGTGTTAAAGAGTTGTAAAAGCTATCAGAAAAACCTAACTTCATGATCCAACGTAGGGGACATCATAGTGAAAAGTGTCAATATGTACCATTTCCCATATACATGAAACACTTAAATCGACATAAAAAATTTCTAAGAAATAATATACCTCCAGTTTTATGATATATCTTAAAGGGTTCGAAAAGCTATCAGAAAAACCTAACTTCATGATCCAAAGTAGGGAACATCATAGTGAAAAGTGTCAATATGTACCATTTCCCATATACATGAAACACTTAAATCGACATAGAAAATTTCTAAGGAATAATACACCTCCGGTTTTTTGATATATCTTAAAGGGTTCGAAAAGCTATCAGAAAAACCTAACTTCGTGATCCAAAGTAGGGAACATTATAGTGAAAAGAGTCAATATGTACCATTTCCCATATATATGAAACACTTAAATCGACATAGAAAATTTCTAAGGAATAATACACCTCCGGTTTTTTGATATATCTTAAAGGGTTCGAAAAGCTATTAGAAAAACCTAACTTCGTGATCCAAAGTAGGGAACATTATAGTGAAAAGAGTCAATATGTACCATTTCCCATATATATGAAACACTTA
>KK351043.1:860120-890649 GCA_000671755.1 Glossina brevipalpis
AAGAAAATGCAATATATACAATACCTAATAAAACACATTCCTTATGTTGCGAAAAAAGATCATGTTTACAGGTCAGCCAGCATAAAAGTGTATAAACATTCTTCATAAACATTCCCTATATGTATATTATATTACGTATAAGCAAATAAAAGTAAGCAGACGACCCTTACATATTTGTAATCGATATTCTCTTTCCCTTTTTCTCTAATGTAAGTGAATTAGAAAACATGAAAATACATATTCGGCAACAATGTTTGCGATGGCGTAATTGATACGCCTAAATGTGCGCGGGTTAACGTGGTCGATTCGCACGCATGCATATTTCGTGTTAGAGATAGAAGAGAATAGAAATAGAAATCAATAAATTTCTCTATCGCTAAATTGATTTGTGTAAGAAGACCATGCGCGAGAGTAGAACAAAAGGATTCGTAAGCAAGAGCAATCGAGCAATCGTTTTTTTTTTTGGAGCATTATACGTAATACATATAAAATCCGCCAATGATTGCAATGATTGATAATATCAATTACTAGCAATTACTATCACTCATTTTTTTTTCTTAAGAAATAGAGCAATCATTTTCTAATGCGTCTGTAATCAAATTTCAAAAGCCCTTGCAGTATTGATTGTCAACAAAAAAAGAAAAACCAAAAATTGTATAAAATAAATTTTTTTTGAAGCATTATCCAGCGTTACCTACCGCATTCTTTCGTTATCCGTCACAGATGCTTTTGATGAAATATGAACTTCATGTGGTAAGAATTCTATAATCTTTTGAACTCTTCGTTACATTGCGTCATATCGCTGAAAACATTGATTTCTAGTTATCATGTAAACAAGTTTATAGCCGACAAACACAAAACTGGTTTAAAAAAAATATTTTTATAATTCAAGGATTAGGAGGAAATAAAAAAACGAGTAAAAATTAAGTCCTTAAAATTAAAAGACTATTTCCTTAACCTTTATGACCAAACTAAGCATATGCAAAGAAATGAGAGAAATTCGAAGATTATTTTTATTTATCCATTTCACATGCCAGTACTCTTTATTGGATCTAATACTTTTTAAAAGATAATCTTCAGACCTGCTAAGAGGGAAGTTATAAATAAAACTATCAACAATGTCTCAAACATGTACTGGTTTGTCACCCAAAAAAAATTTTAATCGAAAAATTTCACAATAAGATTCTTCTCCAAATAAAAATCATAATCGGGAAAAAACTGTTACATAATAAATTAGATTCCAGGAAATGTATACGAATGTAAATGTAAACATGATAGTTTGGCTAATGGGTCAGATAAGCCCCAAGTAACTAATACATCGCTCAACAATGCTTAAGTAAGAAAAGGCCAATTTTTTTTTATTTGCGAAATCCCCTTTTATTCATCAACGTAGCCTACTTGAGAAATGTAGAACACTGTCAGTACTTCTTTAATATTTCGATGCCTTTTTTTTGCTTCTTTAATATTTCGATGCCTCTTTTACGCAGCGATTTGTCAAGAGCCGCAAAACCCGCTCCCGCGGCTTGAAACCATCGACATCACTATATCTTCATGACTTTATTTTTCGTAGTATTTAGCGTTTGTCGGTCAAAAGGTTCGCTTCATTTTAGATTATTTTAAGGTTTTAATCCTCTTTTCAAATAATTCGTATTTTTCAAATTTCAATTATATTTGTAAGACAAATGATGTCCTCATTTTCGTCTGTCATATTAGCATAATATCGATGATGTAACATAAGCTGTATATTTATTTATTTATTTATTGACTGAATTTATTTGTTTGTGTTATATGTTTTGAATTAATCTCTTTTATAGATAAGTATCTTATTATTTCACTGATATTGATATAATAGAGTTTTTTGTTATTATTGAAATGAATTCATAAGGGATTAAAGAACAACTTTGCACGAAAATCGTATTCTGGCTTTATAAATCACAACAATCGAGAAATCAAGCTTCACGAAAATTAACTAACTAAAATAATTAGTTTATCAAAATGAAAATGTAGATCTTCGTGAACAAACAATACACGAAATAGCCCGATGCTTACAAATGTGAAAACAATTAATCATCTAAGAAAAGGAAGAAAATTCAACAGGACACTATAACGAATTGTGAGACCTCATAAAGATGGCAAAGTTTTTAAAAATGCATGACATCATTATGTTTGTGTTATAATTTATTATTAATTGAATATTATTGAACGTGTTCTATTCACTATTAATTGAATTATTTTTTACTTAAACCGTCGAATATGAATCGAATAAAGATAAGAGAATACACGTGGAGTATTCTTTAACAACCACACCGTCATATTGTAACTATTACTCATTATCGCTCTGTAAACAAACAATTAAACAAATATTGTATGATGTCGGGTTTTCCTTGACTTTTATTTTCTTATAATAAAAATTCATGTTACTTCTTGAGAGTGAACAATTAATATACTACAGTAACACTAACACTAGAATGATAAAAAAGCAGAAAATTTGTTTAAACATTTAATTGTAATGTTAGATTATGAGACTTTCTTAAGAAAAGTAGAAAAGTTTTATTATAACTTAGAAAAACTTAAGCAAAATAATTATCAAAAAGCATAAGCTTTATAACAAACAAAATTCGTAAGACCGTGTTGGTGCAGACATCTCAGAACAAAAATAGCTCGAAAAGTAATGCAAGACTTGACTTAATACAAAGGTGATGAGTGAGATGTGAAATTCTAAAAGTCCTGTAAGTACGTCTGTTATTGTTTTAATTACTTGTTTATTATTAACAGACTGATATTAATTTAAGGATTAATAGCTTTTAATTAAATGCTCTTACCGCAACAATAACGTGAGTATAGCCCTTGCTTACATTTATTTAAGGTTTAAGGTTTGGGTTTATAAACGTAAAGTTATATTTTTGGTTTTGGGTTTTTGTTTCACACACATCAACCATTTAGTTCATAGTCTACATCGAATTATACGCATATGCATAGGAGGTAATGTGCTTAATGTAATTCGTTTACCGTCACTAATTATTTACACATGATTCCACAATAGCCGTTGATCAGTTGAAGCCTATAAACTAAGCACAAACAAGCGTACACGAATAAATACACTTATGTGCGCATTTAGTTGCTGATTAGAGCAAATCCTGTAAACAATACCTTGATTTTGATAATAAAAGGTTACTTAAATTACATTTGATAGTAAGCGTATATGCAAATATTTACATCTATGATGCATAAAGGAGTTAAGAAAATCTGCACAATATTGCGGTTAAATGTCAAAGTAAATAAATACACAAAACACATTAATTACTTGAAATACAAAAGGATATGCAATGCAATTAACTACAAAAAGGGAAAAGAGTTATTCTCCTTGTATTGTTTATATTAATACAAACATACCTAAAGACACTAAATAGAAACCGCATTAAAGTAAAAAAGATTTTCCGCTTTGTAAAAACTTGTGGTAAAAATTAATCACTTCTCTTCAATCAATTTAAATCTGAGTTAGAGAAGTAATATTGCGCGTTTCGCAAAAATTCAAAGAACCAAACGATGGCATACATAGCTGGCGCTTCATTGAAATAAATACTGAAGAATAACACAAATTTCAATTATTTCTGTAATATCGTTTTAGTAACCATATGCAAAAGTTAGTAAAATTAATTTTCGGTAATTTATGTACAAAACGCAAATTAATATCTTAATTAACGATTCTTCTAAGATGGCTCTTGCTATTCCGTACATTATTCAAAGATTTTTTTATTCCAGTTCTAAGTTAAAATATAATTTAAATTTCATAATTCTTGGTTTCATTACTCTGTTATGTAATCAAAACTTTAAATAAACAGAAAATTTCAAAGAAAAACTTTTATACTAATTATAGTTGTTGTACAAATTCTTAATTGTCAGCATTAAATCAAAAATTTACATAAATACATCGTGTAAAAGAGAGATGTACAAAACGCGAAATGAAACTAAAGTTAATTTGTTAAAATCATTGCTTTTGGAAAATATCATAGATGGTGTGAAGTTAGACCCCACTTCGTAGTGGGTATGTGTCTTTGCTAAGGCAATTGATAACGGATGTGAAGTCAGCCCCCAAAAATTTCTGCGGTTTGTGTCTTTGCTAAAAATATCTTTGCTAAGATAATTGATAATAAAGCGGCATAAAAAAATAAATAAAATATTTACGAAAACTAAACAAAAATAGAAAATACAAACATAAATGGAAAACATAATTGCGCCTTATGCTATAAAATATATAAGAAACAATTATTGTTACTATACATCATGAATAGTGCGCTTGTAGTTTGACCCCTCCAGTTTTTTGATATATCTTAAAGGGAGTCGAAAAACGATCAGAAAAACCTAACTTCATGATCCAAAGTAGGGGGCATCATAGTGAAAAATGTCAATATTTCCCAAACATTTATGTGTTCAGCACAAATATTAAAGTTTTCTTAGTAAGCAGCGCTTTTATTTATTGCTAAACAACGATATGACGGAATGTAACGACGAGTTCAAAAGATTATGGAATTCTTACCACATCGACTTCATATTTCATCAAAAGCATCTGTGACGCATAACGAAAGAATGCGGGTAACGCTGGACAATGCTTCAAATAAAAAGTTATTTTATACTATTTTTGGTTTTTCTTTTTTGCTGACAATGAATGCTGCAAGACCTTTTGAAATTTAATTACAGACGCATTAAGACGATTGCTCTATTTCCTAAGAAAAAAAATGAATGATAGTAATTGATATGAAAATCGACGACATCTTATTAATCATTACAATCATTGGCGAATTTTATTTGCATTACGCATAATGCTACAAAAAAGGACGCATTGACGCATCAACGTAACCACGCATCAACGCATTGGCGCATTGAGGCAACAACGCAACAACATATTGACGCACCAACGCAACAACACATTGACGCATCGACGCATTGGCGCATCGACGCATTGACGCATCGACGCATTGACGCATTAACGCACCAGCGCATTGACGTACCAACACATCGACACATCAACGCATTGACGATGCATATGTTTTTACAAATTTCTGTTTTTTTTTTACAAATTTCTATGTTTTTACAACTTTCTGTGTTTTTTTACAAATTTCTATGTTTTTTTACAAATTTTTGTTTCTTTTTTAAATTTCTATACTTTTACAAATTTCGATGTGTTTTTACAAATTTCTATGTTTTTACAACTTTCTATGTTTTTTTTTACAAATTTCTATGTTTTTACAACTTTCTGAGTTTTTTACAAATTTCTATGTTTTTACAACTTTCTGTGTTTTTTTACAAATTTCTATGTTTTTTACCAATTTCTATGTTTTTACAAATTTCTATGTTTTTTACAAATTTTTGTTTCTTTTTTAAATTTCTCTACTTTTACAAATTTCTATGTTTTTTTTTACAAATTTCAATGTTTTTACAACTTTCTATGTTTTTACAAGTTTCTATGTTTTTACAAATTTCTATGTTTTTTTACAAATTTCTATGTGTTTACAAATTTCTATGTTTTTTTACAAATTTCTAGGTTTTTTTTTACAAATTTCTATGTTTTTTACAAATTTTTGTTTCTTTTTTAAATTTCTATACTTTTACAACTTTCTATGTTTTTACAAATTTCTATGTTTTTTTTTGTTACAAATTTCTATGTTTTTACAAATTTCTATGTTTNTAATGTTGCTTAAAATAATTTTTACAAAAAAAACATTTAAAACTATTTGGAAAATTATCTTTTAAATGATAGCTTTTTATGCATGATTTATGCATATTCCTTCCTGCGATGTACTACATTGCATAAATGTATGATTAACTTGTCTAGAACAATATAGACAAATATGGCTTAGGTCCTCCGAACTTTTTAAAACCATTTTCGATAAATATAAGCTATACCCACTAGGATTAAAACCAGAAAGATAATTACTTTTTACGAAACGTTCTTCAGTGTATTTCAAAATGTGATATCCGCACGACTCACTGTCTGTTTGCAGTGTTGCATTGTTTACCGTTACTAAACTCCAGTCATCTTCTTTATCCAACAGTTGCCAGTTGTTACTTCCAGCAAATTCGTTGTATGTACTAATAAATTTAGCTTTAAAATGTCTAAAGAAGTTATAGCCTTTGTGTATTTGTAAAAGATCATAAAATTCTATTTCGTTCATTGTTTTGATAATAGCCATATATATACCAATGATTCCCGTTTGCATTAACAATTATTACCACTGAACTTTACAGAGGACTTTCGAAGTTAAATGAAACTTTGTTAGTTATGCAACTGTAACCAACGTGAGCAGCGAAATAGCCGACTTCTTCATTGTTTTCCAAAAGATAGTCTAAAATATAGCTAATTATCCCGTCACTCAACCATTTATTTTGTGTTTTGGAAGATGTGGAAGTAAGAGATAAATAATCTTTATATGTTTTATAATAACGACCCCGTTTTCCTACAAGGTAATTTATGATCTCTACTGAAATTGATGTTATTGAACACCCATGCTCTATAGACCGAAGACTATCTTCACAGGGGAAAGAACAATTCGCTCTTGTCTTGAATTTTCAACCTGAACATCTGATTTCAAAGCGCTTGTTCGAATTTGGAGAGAATTCAAAACATTAAAAAGTAGTGTGAAAACTTTGTACAATTTCCAATGATCGAGGAGAAGCTAAGGGAGACCTATAATTTTAGTTAGTTAGTTAGTTTAGTTTATTTTTAATTAATTAATCATAATAATAACAAACGTTACTATAATAATTAAAATTAAAAATTTTAGTGCCAATAAGACTACATAGTCTCTTACGGCACTATTTAAAACCATAAAAAAAGGTAACTAAGATAGCTTAATAAATAAATAAATAAATGCTCCAGCATGGACGTAGCTATACATTATAAAAGGCATTTACAGCCATCTTAAATGCCCTTGGATTTACAACCATCTTAATAGCAGGAGGGAATGAATTCCACAACTTAACCGCATTAATGAACAACAGTCTTGATGATGACAAGTACTTATGATCAGGTAAGGTTAGATTCATAATCCGTTCAGATTTAGCGAACCGAATTTTGTTCCTTCAAATTGACGAATTTACTGATGCGTAGACAAAGTAATTCCTTTTTACCTCAAGATTGCGGTCCTATCTGATACGTGGGCCATAAATTCCCCGGTCCGGATTTCATAGGACCCCGGTCCTATCTGGTACTGGGTCCAAATTTCCACTCAAACAAATTTCCACTCAATTTCCACTCAATTTGTTCGAGCGGAAATTTGTTTGAGCGGAATGGCCCTATGGCCTCGAGACCCCAAGGCCCTCAAGACCCCCTAGACACCCCAAGACCCCCCAAGACCCAGAGATGCTCAAGACCCTCAAGACCTCAAGACCCCGAGATTCTCAAGACCCTGACGACCCCAAGAATTTTAAGACCCTCAAGATCCCCAGGCCCCAAGATTCTCAAGACCCCCGATTCTCAAGTCACCAAGATTCGCAAGATCCTTAAGACCCCAAAATTCTCAAGAGCCTCGAGACCCTCAATACCCCAAGATTCCCAAGACCCCCGATTCTCAATACCCTCAAGACCCTAAGATTCCCAAGACCCCCGATTCTCAAGATCCTTAAGACCCCAAGATTCTCAAGACCCTCAAGACCCCCGATTTTCAGGATCCTCAAGACCCTCGAGACCCCGATTCTCAAGACCCNTTTTTACAAATTTCTATGTTTTTACAAATTTCTATGTTTTTTTTACAAATTTCTATGTTTTTACAAATTTCTATGTTTTTTTACAAATTTCTATGTTTTTTACAAATTTTTGTTTCTTTTTTAAATTTCTATACTTTTACAAATTTCTATGTTTTTACAAATTCCTGTTTTTTTACATATTTCTATGTTTTTTTACAAATTTCTATGTTTTTTTTACAAATTTTTATGTTTTTTACAAATTTTTGTTTCTATTTTTTAATTTCTGTAATTTTACAAAGTTCTGTTTTTACAAATTTCTATGTTTTTGATTTTCTAAGTTTTTTTATGATTTCCTGTTTTTTTACAATTTTTTATATTGTTTATGATTTTTCTATGCTTTTTCTATGTTTTTTCTATATTTTTTTCTCTCCTCCGAACTTATACCTGCAATTGACACGATGACGGCCGTAATAGTTAATTAAAGTAATTTTGATCTTATTATTGAAAATTTTTTACATTTCATTTTGGACGTTTTTTCCTTCATTGCTATTACTGATAGATATACTGATATATACAAAAGTGAGTAGTCCGTGAGAACAAATCTTATAATTATGTAATAATACATTTTTTTTTATCAAAATATCGTGACAGAGGCGAGATAAATAACGAAATATCGCTAATTCTGGCCATAAAGTGCTAACGAAAATTTTGCTTTTATATATCATTCAACTCAGTCTCAGTCTTAGTAATCTAAAGTTGGATTTTGTTTAGTCTAATCAACTCACTTAAATGATTGAATCCATGATCGCTATTACATGCGATCATGAACAATAAAGAAAACTTTAGATGAAAATTAAATATATTGTGTCCCTAATATGGTTTGTATTGTATTTTGTATATAAAAGCGGTGTGTTGGGTGTTCATAATATATCCAAGTTTCATATATCAAAAGTAAACCAGATGTATGTTGCTGACAAAATGCTAAGATATCTTTAAGTTTAGTTTCCAGTTTCTGCCGTGCTGTTGTTTTTTAATTGCCGTTGGTTTTGTCGTGCCGACGATTTAGTCGTGCCGTTATTTTCGACGCGCATTTGCTATTACCGTACCGTCGTTTGTGCCGTAACCTCGTTTTAGCCGTGCGTTCATTTTTGCCGGACCGTTGTTTTTTGCGATGCCGTTGTTGTCTTATTTGAAGCAACAAAATTATAGGTCCCCGTTAGCTTTTTCTCGATCGTTGAAAAGTGTACAAACTTTTCACACTACTTTTTAATGTGTTAAATTTTCTCTAAATTCGAACAATAGCTCTTTGAAACCAGATGTTCAGGTTGAAAATTCAAGACAGGAACGAATCGTTCTTTCCCCTGTATTAGAAGAAAGTCTTCGCTCTATAGAGCGTGGGTGTTCAATAACATCAACATCAGCAGAGATCAAAATGGGGTCATTATTATATAACATATTATCTCTTACTTCCACATCTTCCAAATCAGAAAATAAATGGTTGAGTGACGAGATAATTAGCTATATTTTAGACTATCTTTTGGAAAACAATGAAGAAGTCGGCTATTTCGCTGCTCACGTTGGTTACAGTTGCATAACTAACAACGTTTCACTTCACACGCATGCATATTTGGTGTTAGAAGAGAATAGAAATAGAAGGCGATAAATACTCTATTACTAAATTAATTTGCTTAAGAAAAGCATGCGCGAGAGTAGAACAAAAGGATTCGTAAGCAAGAGCAATCGAGCAATCCTTTTTTTGTAGCATTATGCGTAATGCAAATAAAATCCGCCAATGATTGTAATGATTGATAAGATGTCGTCGATTGGCATATCAATTACTATCATTCATTTTTTTTCTTAGGAAATAGAGCAATCGTCTTAATGTATCTGTAATTAAATTTCAAAAGGTCTTGCAGCATTCATTGTCAACAAAAAAAGAAAAACCAAAAATAGTATAAAATAAATTTTATTTGAAGCATTATCCAGCGTTACCTACCGCATTCTTTCGTTATCCGTCACAGATGCTTTTGATGAAATATGAACTCCATGTGGTAAGAATTCCATAATGTTTTGAACTCGTCGTTACATTGCGTCGCATCGTTGTTTAGCAATAAATAAAAGCACTGTTTACTTAGAAAGCTTTAACATTTATGCTAAATACATAAACGTATGGGAAATATTACATATTAACGCTTTTCACTATGGGGCCCCCTACTTTGGATCATGAAGTTAGGTTTTTCTGATAGCTTTCCGAACCCTTTAAAATATATCAAAAAACTGGAGGGGTATTATTTCTTCAAAATTTTTTATAACGTGGTTCGTACATTGTAATTTTTGTCAAACTACAAGCGCACTGTTCATGATAAATAGTAACAATAATTGTTTCTTATATATTTTACAGCATAAGGCGTAATTACGTTTTCCATTTACGTTTGTATTTTCTATTTTTGTTTAGTTTTCGTAAATATTTTGTTTATTTTTATGCCGCTTTATTATCAATTATCTTAGCAAAGACATTTTTAGCAAAGACACAAACCTCAAAAATTTTTGGGGCTAACTTCACAACAGTGTTTTTTTATTAACAAATAATGTTTAAATTAAAATATCAAAGGCACCTTTCTCGAAGAAACTAAAGGAAAGCATGCATCTTCAAAGGAAACATTTTTCTCTTTGTCACTTAAATAAAATTTTTCGTACTTAAAAAACAAAACAATGCACAGTGGCTTTCTCACTTAAATAACCAAAAAAAGGTTTGTTTTAGTTTTTGAAATATTTATTAAATTAAGTTAAATCAAGTATTTTCTAAGAGGATAAATTTGAAAACTTAATCGTTGATATACCAAAATTACCGCAACAACAATACAAAAAATAACCTTGAAGATATCAAGATAAGTCTTTAACAAAAAACATCGCAAATTGACTCTGATGGCTTAATGTTTTAGAACATGTAGAGCAGTTAACTATAAAACAAAAGACTAACAAGAGCAGTGAGAAGAAAAGAGAAAGTTCTGAGAATAACGAGAAGTGCAAAAAAATGAAGGAAAAAAAGAAATGTTATCAACAAGAAAATTTACGGCTAAGCCTGCAAAAAAGGATAAATGCCACTAATATTCTTATATAGTCATGAAGCAGAAAAGAATGATAATAAAACAACATGATCTAAAGAGATGTCAAGCAAAATGACCTCTTTTGCTTTCGGCGTTTCTTTTCGATTTTTTTTTTGTTTCTTCGTCGTTAAAACATATTCAGTATATCACTAAGCAAAAATATAACCATAAATAAAAGGAAGGAATTTTCGAGAAAAAAAACACAAAAACAAAAGAGGAAAAATGTTAAACGGCCACAAAAATGCTGCTAAAATTTGTTGTTAACAAAAAAGGAAATTAATATGAAACGAATAAGAGGCAAACATTAAAGGCAAAATTTAAATGAACTTCTATAAATAATATTTATATGGTTACAGCTTTTGTCAAAATAAAAGTTTAGAATACATACCAGCTACCCTACAGAATACACCGACGATAACTCTTTTTATGACCATAGGTGTTGATTTGGTCTGCATGCACAAAGAATTTTAACATCGAAAGAGACGAAACGACGAGTAGTCCTGTGAAAACTGTTTTAAATATGTAATAAAGATCTAACACAGAATATTTTAGAAGTTTGAATACGTTGTTACATTCCATATAAAATAGTTTTCAATACGTTAGAAATAATCCATAAAGTATATAGGGTACTGGCTAGCATGAGCAGCAGAGTTTATTTTGACTTTTCTTCTTGTCTGTTTGTCGTTTATGCTCATACAAAAAATTAGATTATCTTCCATTGATTTATATCTAAAATTAATAACATTTTCTCTTGTTCCGTTTGCTAGCTTAAGCAAAAAATATAAACACCGTTCCAAAGATAAATTACTAATAGTTTCCCTTTTCCAAAAAGTATCAAGAACCATGATGGATCAAATTGCAGAAACAACAACAAAGCCCGGATTGACGCCACTTACTTAGCGGAAAAAAGGAACTGTGCATCATAACCAACTTCAACTTTGCCAGGCGATTGATTCAACTCAGTACTGTCAACAAATAATGCGATTAAGGTTCACAATTAAGCTAAAGTGCTTACGATTTTGTTCCTATTTGTTCTTTTTTCTTTCAGTGCAGAACTTTCTTAATCGTTTAAGAGACCTAACAAAATTAGTTTGGTGCCTCGCCTAGGTAGTTTAGAAACTCTACAAGGATGATGTCAATCAAAACGGCAGGTAGTTAACTTAACAATATTCATTCTGCACATAAGACACCTGCGGTTTAAGTTTGATGAAAAACCGCTTCGCACTTTTTCCTTGATGTGTTATAAATAAATAAATATTTTATTTCATACAATCACGTGCAAGGTGCTGCCAAGTCGGACAAAAATATGTTTTAGAGTCTATAGATATGAGATAAAGTGAATAAAAGGGTCTTCGCTTTGTCTTGTAATCTAATATCATTCGTTATTATTACCACAATCGGCACAATCGGAGTATCTTTCGCATTTCGATTTCATATTGAATTGTTAATTAAGGCTAAAATTTGTCAAAGATTCCACCCTATGTACGGATTGCAAATGTAGTTCACATTAAATTTTATTTATTTATTTTTTTTTATTTTATTTTATTGTTGTAAAAAAAACTAACCAGAATTTACTCGGAAACGCTTTTTTGTTAGAAAAATTTTCTATATTAATTTCGGAAAAAAATAAGAAAGAAAAAAATTCTAAAATAAAATTAATTTTCATAACGACGCAAACCACATGGCTAACCATAAACATTGTTAGCAGCTGCCTGTATGCTTCATTTTTTTTTTCTTTTTGTAACTCAACTCAATTTGTTGTTATTTTATGCAATTTTATGCACACATCACTAAGCGTATTTAATAGAATACGAAGCAAACAAACAAAAAAAAAAAAATTAAATAATAATATACGATATACTGCGAAAAAAATGCGACCAACATCAGTTGACATTTATACATTGATTATATATCGATTTATTTTCCATGCATTGGTGCAAAGGATATTTTCATTTTTCATTGTGTGACAGCATGTTACACTTGTCTCGTTAAGGCAGTTTTTATAATTCCATACACTCCGACCTGAGGGCACCTAACTAATGTTTTGTATATAAGTGAAAGCATCGCGACAGCACAGCAACTGACGTTACATACGATTAAATCTCTCTCAAATGAATGGCTAAAGTTTTTTTATTTTTTGTGTTTATTTTTTTTTTTCAAGTTTAAACCGCTGCCAGATTGGTTGTTTTTGTTGTTGTTGTTGTTGTTGTTTAAATGTATAGTTATTATATGGGTGTTAACGTTGACATGTTGATTGTGTTTAACCATACATTTTTACTTTTCTTCTTTCTCGTACTCAATCTCTCTCGAAGATCGATGATGTGCGACAAGCATTATTAATTGACACTTGCACTTGCTTTACTGTCTGCCGCTTATAGCACTTTAGTGATGTGCTTGTTAAGTAAGTAGGTGCTTAAAAACATGCCCATACAAAAGACACATAAACCCAAAAATGCTTTGTATAGAACAAGTAATGTCTGAACTGTTTACTATATGTCTAGCTGTTAAATAATTGAGTGTTAAGAAGGATATCACGTTAATTAGAATTTTGTCAGTCATGTTAAAACAAAGGTAATTGTGGCAATCACGGCCATTTACATATATGTGTTATGACATTATTACGCATTTCACACAACATTTACGTTCGAATTATTATTATCATCGAAAATTAAGCGAAGATTTATGATTTAACTGTTTAAAATTGACGATAAATATATTTAAATATTTATTATTATCTCTTAAATAATGTATATCTGCAATTAAATTTTTTGTTCATCTGAAATTGTATGCATGTATGTCTAAAAATTAAGTTTTATTTACAAATTTAAATGAATTCAAACGCGCGTTTTCAGAAATTTTGATTTACTTTTCTTTTTCACATCAAGGCCGTAATTATTTGCTATTTTAATTACATTTCATAAATAAATTATCTATTACAATAATAAAATTTATCTGAGCTCATAATAAATATTTTATTATTGTCATTTTGGTACGTAAATCAATACTCTATTATCACGTAAATAGACACGTACGCACCCGTATACATGAAATGCATTTAAATCAATTAAAGTCATTTACTTTTCGAACAAAAATATTGATTTTATAATAGATACGTTTCACGCATTTACGAGCAGATTATGGTCGGCATAATCGACTAACTGAGTGCACTATAGGCAAAACTGTGAAGAAGTTTGAAGAAACTGAATTTATAAGAGATTTTTTAAGGCCCATTCATCATCAAAACGCACACTAGACCGAAAATATTTGTGTTCTTAGTGCAAGTCTCGAAAAAGATCCAAATTTATCGTCATTACACGGCACACATACCATTCGCTACAACATCCGTTAAGTTATGTCCGCACTATCGCCCACTATTTGCAAACAAGTCATCAACAATTGCCTCAAAGGGATCAAATTCTATAATATGTTCCGTGGAAAGCATTTGAGTGATGTTGCGTTCCACAAATAAGCGCAAGGTTCAAGCAAAATATTGAAAGAAAAAAGTCTGTTCCAAATCTCAATCAGAAGTGTATTTTATATGCATTTAGTAGAAAAGTACAAAATGAATGATCCTAAATACTGACATATCGGAAATCTTTTGAATGTATTTAAACAAGTTGCAAACTTGCTTATCGCAATCAACAAATTTTGCAATTAAGCATGTATATAAAAGCTCTCTATCTTCTTCCTTTCTCTATTTCAATAGTCAATTACTCTGACCACTCTCTATAGGTAGAAATACGGCGATGAAATAAAATCATTTAGATAAAGAGAGGGAGAGAAAGAAAATGACGCGTGAGCATATCATCCAGTTATCTTAAATTTATGAGTTACATATCCATTTGTAGAAGCAAAACATCCCTTCGATCCATACTTTTCGAACTAATTGGTTTCTACATATAGTTTCAACGATATAGCGTAATGTACGATACCAGACTGCAAGAAAAATCAAATTTTCTGGAAATTTCTTACTTTTCTATTAAATGCAATCCAGTGTTTGAAGTACGACAAAGTTGTCAACAAAACAATTTCAAAACTTTTTTCTTATTAAAGAGGTACGCCTTACAAGCTTGCAAGCCTATACAGAATCTTTAAAAATTTTCTTAACTTTTATAACAGTAGCGTACCAATACAACGAGAAAATCGTGTTAAAAGTAGAGTTCGTTTTATGCAGAAAGCAGGATTCGAAATACTTTGAAAGAATTTTTTTTTAAATGGGAGTTATCAGGATGTGTTTTGTCCAGCCTCCGTAGAGGGACCTTGTAGATATCCAAGTGATTTTTCGCATCTATAGTGGCTATTTCATATAGCAAAAAATAAAAAAAAAATTATCGTAAATTATCTTAAATGTTCGAGTTTCTTAGATTTAAACACGATTTTAAAAACTAAACTCTTGCTTTGAGTCACGTTAAGCTCCGGGTCCGGGTATTTTCTATAAAATTTCTTCGACGCATACTGGCGGTATAGGAGATGACCTACTAATCGACCGAGAAGGGTCTCGACAGAGATTCACCATGGGTTGAGGAACATTCGGCCTTGGTGACTACAGGCTGAACTTAGCTGACCGTTATTAATTACTCTCACAATTAGACTTAACTGATAATTATGTTGTAAAACCTTTATTTCTTTCAAGCCTTTTCTTTCTACCATTAAGATTTCTATCTTCTATTCGCATTCTTTGCTACATTACGGTTACTGCATTTATTTTGCGAGCAAATCCAGTTGATTGATTTGAAAAATAAGATTTTGAGGGAAACGTATTTAAAATTTGAAGAAATGGTCACAAATCTACAATAGTACTAAGGAAGAAATTCAAAAGTCTATCCTCCTCTAGAATTTTACTGCGATTTACTTGAAACTTTGTACTCTTGATATTATCTATTATTAGATAACAGTATAAGAAATGGATTTTTATTAATTTCAAAACTCACGTAACTAACCCCTTAGAAAATATTCTAACTTAAGGAATTTTGGGTATAAAACCTGAATTTAACCATAACAAGAATTTTAGATAATCATATTATATAATAAACTTTTTATGTGAATTTTAGTGCGCGACAAAATTTAAAACATTAAATTCTAGCTGATAATAAAAATATAACAAATCCTGTTACAAACAATTTTTAAATCCGTATTATTTAGCAATTAATGTGTTTTTATTTAAAAGTGACACAAATCATTTATTACGTTTTTAGTTTACATAATTTTAATATATTAATTTCAACCACTCATTAGACTTCGAAGAAAAAAACAGGATAGACTCAACACAAAATTTCATGGACTGACAGATAGACAAAATTAAAACGATTCAATTGTGCTGAATCCACCAGTAAAATAAAATGTGAATCAATTGTGTATAATCTTCGGGGTGCTATATACATTTGTAAACCTCTTATGGCAAGTGGTGTAGAGTTTAATAAATAAATCTGTAAAAATTTGATGAAATATTTTATAAAAGAGCACACGTTAATGGAGGAAATTACCCAAAAACTTATGACATTTAAACAAGAATTTTGCAGCCGCCTTTAGATAAGTTTGTTATCTGACTGATTGGAACCATACTTGAACTGGAACTGTTAAATATTTGTCATAGATTGTTGATTGGTATCTGCACTAATTCGTAATTCTAATAAACAAAAAAACTTTGATTATGGCCATTAAGCGTTAAAGCAATCAGGAACATTTTGTTTTATATAAACAAAAAAATTTATTCATCTTAGGTTCAATGCTTATGAGAGTTTTAAGAATAATTAATGGAACGGAAAAGATCTGTAATAAATCAAAAAAAAAAACAATATATTCAAGATTAAATTGTTTTATCCCTACTGTCTATCTTCAATAGAATACATGTCTTTATGCTGTTACGATAATTCTGAGACTTAAGATTTTAAAAAAATTCTATGAATATATTGCACACACAAACAATGCAATTAATGTTATTTATATAATAATATTGTGGACATATTTTATAACATAATTTTTTGTAGTTTCATAAATTTACTTTCAAGCTATTTTATATTTTAATTATACATTAATGCCACGTAATGCTCGTTATATATGTTTACAAATGAATTTAATTAAAAAATGAACATTTTAAAATTTATACTAAATCTAATGAATGATTGTCTCAAATTGAAAAAATAAACTAATTGTTTATGCAGTAAATTTTAGTAAAATAATTTCAGCTTTAATTAAAAATCAATTTTATACTAAACAAATATTGTTGTTTTTTTTTTCGAAGTCTGTGATCATTGAACGAAATTATTATATTAAAATTGTGTAAAGTGAAAACGTAATGAAAGGCTAGTAGTATTGTGCGTATAAATAAACACATGAATTACTGCATAATATATGTACTTGCAAAATTTGCCTAACAAGATTTGGTTTATTATCAGTAAATATTGAATATTTTTAATTTGGTCTTTCACTAAAATTCATATTAAAAGTTTATTATATTTGTACCTAAAATTCATTTTCTTTTATTCACGTTTTACATCCAATATTCTCCTGAAGTTATATCATCTCCTAAAGAGTTAGTTACGTCGGTTTTGAAATTAAAAAAAAAAAAATGTTTTCTATTTTGTTTTGTATTTTACATTACATTATGTCAAGAATATGAAAGTTCCTCTTAGTACTACATTTGCGACTACTTCTTTAAATTTTCAATACAATTTTCTCAGTAGTCATAACGCGATTTCCTCACACACTAATACAGTGATCTTATTAAAATATTCATACTTTTTCTAAACACGATTGGAACTAGTGTTTGAACATAGAATTTGTATTTTGTTTTATCACAACTTATTTTACAGAAGAAGTTAAGATAAATCCATCTTTCATTATTTCAAACGATTCAGCATTATTTTCTTAATTAACTTAAGCTTGTCTGCCCGTTTGTACATCTGTCCACGTGTTTTTGTTTAATTCATAAGTGAACATTTTTGAGAAACTTTGGTACACTGCCTTGTTTTGACCAAAGAACGAGTCCTATTGGAGATAGACTGGATTTGAGCATTTTTATAACTATTCCAATTATAACGACTTATTTTGAAAAAATATTTATATAGGAAAAATTAACAATCTCCAAAGTATTACGGCAAAAATAGATGAACAGTATTATTTTGGCATACGAACTTGGTAAGAAAAATTTAGATCAAATTGAGCAATTTTTTCATCCTCTTCTTATTTAACTACTTCTTCGCAAAGTAACGCTCGATATGGTAAAAAGATATCATTTTTAATATTTTCTGTTGAAAATCGTTTCAGAATAGTAATTTAACATAAAAGTTAAATGTTACCCTTATAGCCATAAAAAGTAAGCCACTATATGATAGAATGTAATCCTTAGTATTTTATAGCCAAAACAGGTAAAGAATAACAAGAATTTTGGACAAAAAAAATTTAATTTATTAGATATGAATCACATACACTTTTTTAGATCCGCTCCCATAGAAGGCTTTTACAATGAAACAAGCTAAGATTTTAGGTATTTTATCGTGAAACCATATGAAGAATTGCATTCAACCATACCGTATAAGGTATTTAAATGTCGATCTTCTTAGTATATAATGTTTTTACTCATTTATTGCAAGTATATAAATATAAAAGTACTTGAATCAACTCAACTTAAATACTTACCAAATGATTAAGAGTTGTATGTCTGAACGTGATATTCTTTTTAAGTAAGAGTTGAGTGAAAGGTACTTGAAAGCTATTTTAATAAAGAATATTTGATGAAATTTAAAGCAAAACTCTTTATATTCCTTGAAAAATTTTCAACGAAATAAAGTTTGTTTTCCAATTATAAGTTATAAGTATTATAATTGACTAAGTAATTGTAGCTACTTTATTATTTGAAAATATCGGTAACTAATTATGACTTAAAGCTACGTTAATTAAAATGAAGATAGGCAGCTGTCAACAGAGCGAAACCAAAATTTGTTTTAAAATAAAATTAAAAAAAAAAAAAACAAAGAGACAATAAAAGTGCTACACCTGTTTAAACTTCTTGAAAAGTCACTAAGAAATCTATAAAACGGTAATCATGTGTGTGATAGACTTTATCATAGCTTGTAGATAAACAATTTATTTAATATTTATTATTATTTTTATTATAATATTTATTATTATTTACTCTATTCAGTAACACCGCAGAGATATCTTCGGAGAGTAAAAATCATATTTACACTAAAATGTTTTCTTCTAAATTGCATGGGAACCTTCTGAATAATGTCAAAATATGAAATTTCCAATTTTCCGTGTATAAATATCGTAATTTATTTTCACTTTTTGTCGATGCGGTCTACTTCTTGATGAAGCCATTCCATACGGTTTAGCTACACCTCTGTCGTTATACTAATTCTTAAAAAGAATAGAATTTCGCATGGTTAACAATGATCGTTTATAGAAAAAACCAAAAAAAAGCAGAGAAATGGGTACCATTTTAAATAGCATACAAACCACTGCTACTTTATTTATTTTATACGCAATCCGATGATCAAAGAATGTCGATCTTTGCAGTAGCTGTCGAAACCTTAATAAGATCAAATAATTTTGTTGTATTCCATTGACCAGCAATTGTACCTGATCAAAACATTTTCAAGGAGTCCTAAAAACATTTTCTCTTATATAAATAATATCAACGAATTTGCCTTTAGAATTGATCCACCTGATTTCTCCTGAATATTCCTAGGCAAAAACAGTGGCTTCAGAGGGAGCTTGTTAAGATTTACATAATCTTTCCTTGTGACCAAACATTTCACTATAAACAAATCGTTCGTAGTTTACTTGGAATTTACAACTAAAACTGAGTTAAAATTTTATGCAATTTCTTCTCCTTAAGCATTAGATCCAGAAAAGTTAAAAGATTTTCGTAAAGCAAGGATATATATATATATATATATATATATATAAACATTCACAATAATTATTTCTATCAATTAATTCGATTTTTTTGTAGTTCTTATTTTTAACACATACTTGTTAAGATAAAAAGCAAAAACAACAACCAATATGCGTGTACAGAGCATGTGTTCATATTCATTATAATCAATCATTTTGAGGTTTCTTTCTTTTATGAACATTTGGTCAGTATTCGTCTGTCTCTCTTTCTGCATTTCTCTCTCTCTATCTCTCTCTCTCTCTCTCTCTCTCTCTCTCTTTTTCTCTTTGAGTGTATGTATGCGAAAGTTGTGTTATTTATTTATAATTACACTTTATGGTAATAAATCAATGTTACGTTTTAATTTGTTTTACTTAACCTCTTTTTTAACACAATAGTTGACATATTTTTTCTTGCAAAAAATATCATATATAAGTGAAATTCACTTCAATATTCAAGAGAATTCTACAAAGAATACATTAACTCTCTCCAGAAAACCTTTTACGTCATTTATATTAATTAACGGAAGGATTATCATATGTATTCTTTATTGCTTTATTAAATAAATTGAGAATTTTATTGAAGACAAGCTTTAACGGAAATTGAAATCCAGTGAAGCTGAATTAAGAATTAATAATAATTTCCTTAAATAAAAGCGAAACAAAGCGAAAAAAAATTGTAAACTACTCTTAAAGAATTTTTTTTTTTTTCGTATTTTTTGAAAAAAAAAGTTTTCAATAATTCATGCATATAGTATTATTTTACCACACATTTGAACAGCTACAGATATTTAGTTAAAAAAAAATTAAAAATTATATTAAAGAAATAAATAAAAAATAATTCAGATCAAATCGTATCAATCGCTAGTGCTTAGCTTCATTGGCATGAAGATTTCATAAGCTGATTGAAGTCTTTAGCTTTTGTTCTGCCTTAAATGAGCCCAAATTAAAAAAAAAAAAACTTTTAACTACAGAAAGAGCAAAAGCACGTGTAGTAGCCGCAGGTAGAAACAACATTGGTTGATTTTCTGGTTAGAAATTTTCGCCGGCTTCGGATTATTATTCTGGTGCCCGAAAAATATACAGATTGACTGGAAAGTGTGTGTGGGTGTACAACACTGACAATCAACAAATTAATTGATTACCGTCCTTCCCTCCCACTGCTATTGTTGATCTCACAAGATCATTATTTTTTCTTTGCTTTCTCTTATTTTTTTCTTAGCAAAGAATGCAATGTAAATTGTAAATACCTATTGCTAATTCTGCAAAGCAAAGATAATTACAATCTCAAAAAGAAATGAGAATTGAAAAAAGGAGTGGTCTTAGGAGATCTATGTCCGACTGATAAGTTTACGCTACGACGAGACACCAAAGGTAATTATATTAGGCCTTGATAGTTATGCTTCTTACGTACCTGGCCGTTCGTTAGGAGACATTCTTTAAAAATAATGGTTTCGTTGACTAATTTATACTATTTGATATAAATTTATTGCAGCGTTTTTGATATTTCTTAAAGTCAACGATAGCAATCAAAGATGAAATTGACAGGACGAAATACCCAACGCGCTAAAAGTTGTGCACCTAATTGTATTCCAATATTGTACGGTAACTTACTGCCAAACCAACTCCTTACAGAATGAAAATTCACTCGCCTTTATTCAAAATGATAAATTCCCAGTGGTATACACACATGCGGTATTTAATCGTAAAATAAAGCGAAAGCCGCGTATTACTGAAGAAGAAGCAAAATAACATTAATAGATGGTTTCTAAATTCGTGAAACCATATTTTTAATATATTACTCTGGAAATACAGATGGCGAAATTTCATCAGTAATTGCGAAAACTGGAAACGATATACATACCTAAATGCCTATTTATATATATGTGTCATGTACACATATCATGTATGGTTTATATTATATCTGGCTTCTTAGTAATAACGAATGATTGGACAATAACCTAGATGGACGATTCTCTATGAGTAGCATATAATGTATACATTTTTCAATTTTCAATGTATATGTAAGTTTGTCTTAATATCGATGTTTTAGTTATTTATTTGATTACCTGAATATTGCAGCCGCAATACGATTCTACTGAATAGTGTAAGTAATGCACATTTATAGTGATTAATCTAAATGTGTGTTAAAAATTAAAGATGATTGTAGACACTTGAAGAATGTATTTCGCAAAAACGTAAGATATCAGTAAAAAAATTAGCTAAATTTGCTGAATTTAATACCCAAAATTTAGTCAAACTTAAATAGCACTACAACGCATCATGTTAGTAAAAGTCAAAGTCTAATTATCATTTGAGTAGTAGTATAAACATAGTCTGATCATCTGATAAGGATGTTTTATATAATCCCAAAATTATTGCTGAGACTTAAAGAATTGTACCATTAGACCTAAATATACCTATAAACTAGTCAGATTAGAAAGAGATTGTGCTAAATTTCGAACATCAGTAACGACTTTTAATAATAACATTCAAGGTTCTATGTTTACTGTTACGATCTTGACGATCCTAAGAACAAAGATACTGACGGACAGACAATTGCACAATTAAGAATTGATTTCGGCTCATGAATAATATATATCCCGTAACTAGAGTCCAAGATCAGAAACTATATCTTGGGCGTAACAATAAAGAATTTGAGCTGAATTCAATAGCAATAATTACAAAAAAATTCGTTTTTAAAAAAAGAAATTTGCAGCCCGTCGTTTTTCCCATCACATTTAAGGTTGGGAAAATTAAATAAATTTTATAACATTTTTGCTTCAATATTAAGCAAATTGATGAACTCTTGTATAACATAAATCTTGCTTTATATAATTTATTGTGAGAAACTATTTATATGTAGAAAAATAGGGACAAAACAATATATTATGCACCCTTGGAGAGAGTTATCAACAATGGAATGAAAAACACTAAAACGACATATGTTTTATGCTTAAGTCGAAACTTTAGTCGCATTACACCTAAAGCAGACATGTTCAACAAGTGATGTCGATCAACAGAGTAGCTTAGTCTGGATACTGTCGGAACAGCTTTAGCTGATCGCGAAGTGAATTTTGTCTTCTATGCTTTCCCAGTTCAGCGAGAGAGAATTTAGAAAGAAAAGTATGTCCCACAAAAATCGAAATAGCTTCGTTTCAATCTAAATGGTTAGTTGAGAAGAAAAAAATTGCTTTTTTAAAGATTAGCTTTTGAAGAAAAAATTATTGAAAAAATATGAAATTTAAGTATTGAGCTGAGACCAACTTGAGCACCAAGAATTCTCTAAAAAATTGTTGCACTCAAATAAAATAAAATTTATTATTTCAACTAATTATTTTTGATTTCTTGGGGTAAACTGCCGTCTTATTTTATTACTTCGTTTTATTTACTCAAGCGTTTTGAAACCCTTTTAAAAGTCAAGTATTGAGCGATTTTTGTTGTTTATTTTTTTATTACAATCGCTTATTTCCCTACCCAGATCTTACAAACGCAACGTCAGTGTTGATATACCCTCCTAACTGCATTCATAATAAATATAGACAAGAAATGATATATTAAACGTCATATATAGCACAACAAATACTCATGAGAAATTTAAGTGTTTTTTTATAAAATTACTGTACATGTTGAAGTAAAGAGCAAAGAGATAAAGATAGAGAGAGAAAAGCGGGAGTTAGAATTAAATAAATCATTTTTTAGTTGAGTTTCAAAACAGAAAGTGATGAATATGTTATTTAAAGCTCTTTTAGATGCTTTACTTTAGCCAATTTTATACGCTTGTATAACATGTCGGATTTTGCATCAATAAGAAAGAGTTTTTATAGAATGAGGAAAATGATTGAGAATAAAAATCTCACCTCTCTATTTTTAATGTGGAAGAACTTGTGTGTGTACAGTAACAATATAAAAATCCTTAAACAAATTGTTCAGATCTCATAATTTTTGTACTGTATACTATTTATATTAGATTTGTTGGAATGTATGGGACATTGGAAGCCATTTGAGAGAGACTGGCTTTTTATCAATCGTTTCGTAAAGGATTTAAGGCTGTCTGCCATCTGTCTGTGGTATTTCTCTCCATGTATTTTTCTAAAAAACTTAAAGGTTTGCAATTTTCAAGATAATTTAATGAAATTTACTGTACCCGGACGTTAGGGTTCAAGTCCGAACCCTATCGAAAATGGCTTAAATTGCATGTAATTTCCTAGTTTGAAAAAATCATTACATAAAAAAAATGTTAGTAATATTTTTGATAGATGACGCCATACTTGAAAATTCTCTCTTACAATCGTTTTTTTTTTTTTGCCACACTCACAATAAAGTCTAATCGTTAATATTTGATGGAATCCTTCTTTACAAGCGATTTGATACATCAATTTATTGTGCTTGATTTGTACCACATAGATCCTTTTTTTGCACTAGCTACCATACAAGGATTCCTATCTGTCCATCCATCCATCTCGTCCATTTTCTTTCAGTCAGCAAAAGTTTTAAAATCGAAAGTATTAAGCTATTAAGTGTAAACTTCGAGGAAATGCTAGTAATTGATGATGATTGTACCGAATTTAAAAAGGACGTAACAACTAATTGAAAAATTCAAAAACTTTCCCTGAAAGAGAATTTCAAATTATTACTGCTCAGAACTTAAAATATAATGACCTAAAATTTGAAATAAAAATATGCCAAAAAATTAGGTACTTTGGATGATACGATATTTTGTGGCGCACCTAAGTCGTTATAAATGACATTTAGGAAGCCAAGTCTTTGTTTAACAGTTATCTTAGAGTACTTGTCTTAAATCGAAGTTTTCAATAACAGCAGTGACGCTTCCAAACTGGTTTTTCAGTGCATCCTTGCTTAAGCTTAATTCTATTTCATAAATTCTTTTGATTTTGATAAATTCTTCGATTTTTTTGATTGAGACTCTTTCGGTATAAACTTTTCAGTATAAATTATGACATTTTATTTCAAGCTCATCAAATATAAATTTTTTAATGTGTTACCTGGAGTCAAATATAAATTTTCCACGTCTGAGAAAGAGACAGCCGAACAAAGCAGTAGGGCTTTCCTTAGAACTCGCAATGTTTACTCAAGGAGTTCGATACACCGACAATCGAATAGAAGGTACACCAATAAGAGTTGAGCAATTTAGTTTAAGCAAAGGCTTTTTAAAGTAGAGAAGAAAGAGAAAGAGAAGAAAAAATAGAAGTAGAAGTAAAGAAAAATAAAGGAAAATAAAGAAAAGAAAAAGCTAAAGAAAGTAAAACAAATAAAGAAAGTCAAGAAATAAAAAATCAAGAAAAATAAAGAAACAAACAAACAACACTCATTATAAAAATTACATTCTTTAGAATACATTTGAAATCTCTATGTAGGTTCATCTAGATGCGTTGAGGTTCATTTATTACTGAAAAGCAATAACGTCATGTTAGAAAATATCTTTCTAAATGAGAGTTTTTCTCGTTTCTTTTAGTTTTACCGTTTTATCTCTTAAAATAACGAAGACTTTGTAGCTATATGACTAGATGTGGAAGTTATACATCCATTACGTATAAATTGTGCTGATTTAATAAAATTCTTGTGTAAAAAGAATAAAAAAAAGCTCGTAAAAGAATGGTGTTTGGTATAAAGATAACAAGAATATGAAAAAAATTATCAAATAACCCAAAAATATTCTGGTCATACATGATTTTATATGCATACGTGACTCTTGCAAAACGCATTGCGAACAAATTTATACTGTTGTGGTCAAAATATGTCATTAGTTTCAATACACCACCATACGTATTAGAAGTTGTTTTTTAGAACTTTATTATGAATCAGAAAAAAACAAATAAACGTATGTGTGTTTATAAATTTGCAAGTATATAAATAGGGTATTAATTACGTGGTTAAATATAACGATGATTGAAATAACAATAAGTTCATAAATAAATATAAGATATTATTTACAATTTTAAATATATACTTTTAACAGCTATTCATCCCATCCCTTATGCTCTGACTCTTATTCCATTTACGCAATATGTTCTCATTCCCCAGAGAGTATCGAAAAAAAAAATCCTTTGAAACGCGTTAAATAAATCAAAATTTATTCGTACAAAAGCGAAATAATATTTTTTATATTTTATTTCTGCATTTCTTAAATTCCTAAGTATGAGTATTTTATATTTGGAAAATACGAACAAATATGTGCATGAAGAAAATGGCTGAAAGTATAAAAAAACAATAAAATTATTCTCAAATTCTTTATGCGTAAAATTTTCAATTAAAATTAATGAAAAAGAATTAATTTCGTAATAACTCAGCATTCAAATTTCGTCTTCCGGTAGTAGTGGAAACATTCCACTCAAGTTGGACAATTTTTTTTTTTTTTTTACCTTTAATTGCAACAAAATATGTGTGAATTTATTGTAATATAAATAAAAATGATTTCCAATGAAATTGCAAGTGTTTAATGATACTCTTCACTTGATTACTCGTTAATTATTATATGCTTTTGACGGGTTGCATAATAATGACATTAACATGCACTTAAACGGCGGCATATGTGTGAATATGTAATAACAACAACTTCAATACGATAAGCAAATTTTTAATTTATCTCATATATGAGGGCGTATGAGTGTTCTTATTTATATTATTATTCATAGCAATTATAACACACAAATCACAAATTCTCTCTTGGATTGCTCTCTTTCAGAAATACTTAACACTTCACACGCACACACACACACACACTGAATATTCGAAAAGTAAATTATAAACTTGCAGATAAAAGCAAAAAAAAAAAACAAATGAAATATAACAAGTAAGAAGATTAAATTCTTTTATACCCACAAACTTTATCTTCAAAAATATGTCAAAATGCTTGAATATCGATACTATTTTGTGGACTACCAAGGAAATTTCGTATTATGTAGTTTATGGGTAGTAAACAAACCACACGCCGAAAGCAGACGTGCTTTCAGCTTATATTATGCTTTCTTTGATCGATTTAACCCATCTTCTGTACCAGAAAGGCAGGTGCAATAACTCTGCCAATACTTCTGCTAAATTTGATCCACAGATCAGAATTGTTGGGAAAAATAGATGCTGCAGACATTCTAAAAATAAGCAGATAGAGATGGGCAGACGATCGAACATACACGCCTATGTGGTTGCTGAATTTGATACTAACTAAAAGATTATCCACTTTATGTTAAGCGCTTTCACAAAACAGTATTAAATTCAATACCACATTACATCGGATTGCCAATACTAGAGGATAGTTCGATAAATGTCTAGTTTTTTAGAGATCTATATGTTATGGTTTCTGAGTGACAAGCAAGAAACCAAATTTTTTTTACTTTCGAAAACACAGGTGTTCTACGCTATATTGTGGCCGTGGCCTGTGACCGATTTGGCCCATTTTCAATACCAACCGGCGTGCAAGAACTTCTAATATTTTTGCCATACTATTGCGACACCAATGAATACTTAAGAAATCTTTTGCTCCAATCTGGTATTGTGGTGAAAATCTTACAATAAAACACCTTCTTTGCGATTGCATATACCTTTCCCATATTAGAAAAGCCGCATTTGGATCAACTGAAATCCCATGGATATCCTAAAATCAGCTACTGAACATAATATCAATTTAATATATTACTTAATTAAGACTACTAGCCTTAGTATCTAATCTTTGTTTTTTTTTTAAAAAAGAATCGATAGTTTATGTTGCTAGTGCTCAATTCATTTCTCTAGTCTAAGAATTCATTTCATTAATCTAGGAATTACTATGATAATAATAATAATAAAACTTTTTTTACTTAGTTTTCTGTACATATCGGAAATACGATATAGTTCACTTCATCCCATTCATGGAAAACATTCTGTATAAATTTAAACACATAAAGCAACTTAGTAAATGTATACTACAACATAACACATATTGCTTTATGGGGTCTTGTGTTTTAAGCTAATGTTTATCACAGAATTGGCGGAAAGGAATCCATGGTTAGGTAAACATAAGCTGTGTTTATAAATGACATAAGGCACAAGACTGATACCTCTTTCTAAGAAAGAAAAATAAATAAACAACAACCGAAAGCATGTGATTGTCACTCAAGGAACATTTGAAACCATAGTAACCAACATATGCAAGTCGGTAACCAAGAGCAACTGGGTTTTCCATTTATTTTAATAAAAACGAATAAAACAAATTTTCATTTAGTTAGAAATTGATTGAATTCTATATACATATCAAGAATTATAAAAATGTCTTTTAAAAGCAAATTCATTTTAAATACATCAGGTAGGAATAACAAGCATAACTAAAGAATATTAAAAAAATAACAAAATTAAGTTACAAATTTTAATTAAGAATTTTAATATATATTTCCTCTTGCATGTCTAGTGGAATATTTTGCGGTTCATAATCGTAGTGGTGCAGAATTGGATAAGCAAACAGCAGTTATTTTAGAATTTCTCGAAAACGATGATTTAACTGTAATCTCAGCCGTACATAATAAAGCAGAAAATAAAATTAAATTTCAACATGGTTTGCCCACTGATAAGGATGAATACTGTTTACTTTTCTATAAAATACCACAAGTTGGAAGTAAACCAGTTGCCGGTCAGGCAACAACAGCAGCAGTAACAAAAACAACAATCACTACGAATATAGAGCAACGGCAACCAGCACTTGGCATTTTGACGCTTGAGGGCGGCCTGGTTAAATCCATTTACAATTCTGTTTCACGTGTATTTTCTCCACATTCTACAGCTGCACGGGTATGTAGTAAATGTGCATAGATTTTTGCACAGATGTGTACTTAACCAAGTACAATATAGATATGCACCTAATCGCTCATTTATTCCTCAACATACATTACATGTAATAGAAAAAAAGATATATGTTTACTTGCTCTGATTAGCTGGCTAGCCACGTATCTTATCTCTCTGTTTTCGTCAACCCTCTCTGTTATCATCATAATTATTAACATAATAATTATAAATTTGAACGTATTATTGTCCTTTAAAGTTTTCCAGAGCCTTAATTAAGTTGCTTCCGTGGTTTTTTTTTCAAATATTATGTTTGTTGTATTATAGATATGTTCCACCCCCATTTACAAACAAAGGTCAATTTTCATCTTTTTATTCCAACATCTCAAAGTGAGGATCTATTAATTTTGTCATTTCATTTGCCAACCATTGCATTATTCTCCAGATGAGAACAACATAATAAGCCAACACAGTCATGTTCATCTCTAATTCCTTACCACGATGAAGTGAATAAAAATCTTCAACTTACTATTTCGATCAACTTACTGCCGCGCCTATCATCGATAAAATAGTTTGCGACTTTTATACTCATGACCAAAGAATAGTTGTAAGCGGATTTTTACTTCCATCCGCGTGTATTACTCAAAAAGCAGAAATCTTCGGAGATAAGCATATATGAAGTGATATATCCACGACTACATAATTTGAGATTTGGTGTTAATTTGTTTATATAACCATCAGACCATCTGTCCAACACCAGAAACATTTAACAATATTGGCATAGAAGGCTGACAAGTTCTTAGCCTAAGTTCACAAATCAAGTCTTATGAGCCTATCTAAACTAGTCGCGCTTAAGTAGTGGGCACATTCCCTAGATAAATATACTTTTCTCAATTTTTTTGCACAATGCGTATCCAGTTTCATACCCATTCAGTAAAGTAAATACACCGAAGGTGTTGAACTGTATAAATGTTTTTAACTTTTTTCTAAACACATTTTCAAAGGCAGGAGATTTTTGAAAAATCTTTTTCATCATTTATAATTTATAATTGTGCATACATATTTTAAAGCGTCCACACATACACGTATATGCACGTGTACGTATATTCATATATACATACTTTTCTTTGATTACAGAAAACCGACTACAGTCCAGAGCTAAGTGGTTTACTTGAAAATTTACATTTTTCTCTCAGCTCAACATTGGGTTTGCCTCAGACGGGTAAGCTTTGTAATGATATGTAAACTTGTTTTTTCTTCCATAAACTTTTTCATGTACTGGTATATATGTTACACTATGAAAAGGCATAGACACTCAACACATATAGCATCCTATTGTACAAGAGAGTTTCTATGTATATAAATATATACATATATGTATATATATATATATGAAATGTGCTAGAAATGTGCATGAATGTGTGCATACATGTATTACTCTCTATATTTTCAAAGATGCTGACACACTTACATAAATGCATAAATTTTTTATGTTTTATGTTTACAATTTGAAAAATGTATTTAACAGAAAATTTTTTTACCTATATGTATGTATGTATGAATGTTTATTTGTATGTTTGAATGAATGCCGAAAAAGCTGATGGGAATAAATTCTCAAATATTTCATTTTACCCCGATTTTTGTTGTTTTTGTTTTTGAAGGCATTAGCGCCATTAAGGATGAAATCAAGTATTGGCGGCAAAAAGTTAACGAAAAATCTAGTTCACGTTCTGAACGTGAATCAACTCAAGCGTTCCTTCATATCTTGCAGAATATCGATCAACAAATTGATAGCATTGATTATGAGAAAACAGGCAGCATTGAGGAATTTCTAAATTCTTCTCATAATAATTTGGATGAATTATGGCGTTTACCTTATCAATATTCGCAACAACGAATGGCCGATTTAATGGATGTATTAGGTAAGTGATTAAGAAAAGAAAAGCGATTAAAATTATAATCATTCCTGTAATTATGAAGAAGAAATTGAAGGTCAATAACATTCAATTCACATATCCAAAAATTAACTGGTTACCGTAATCATATGTAGTCTTCTAGACTCCACACTACATAATTTTTCATACCCATCC
>KK351043.1:890711-1015641 GCA_000671755.1 Glossina brevipalpis
AAACTTTCGTAGTAAGCAAAAAATTCTAACTATTTGTCGCTTACATTGCGAAGGGTCAAATAAGACTTAAGTGAAAATTAGCTTCCAATAGGGAAGGCTATAAAAGACATTCATCTAAACCCCGTTACAAATATTTCCTACAGTCAACCAGAAGGTCAAATCAATTGTCAAATCCACATTGCAGAGAATATTTTATAATTCTAACATATAATGGGTTAAAGATGTTGAGTATCACTACTATTCGCCTTTAGATAAATGTATATAACTCCTTGCTTGTTTTTGCTTAACTTAGGTGATCAACTCATGCAAATATGTTTGGATCCGTTGCTTAAAGAAGATGTTTGGAATATAAGTAATTTCCATGTGAGCAGTTTAATGAGCCAATTACTAGATACTGCAGATTCATGGCTTCAACTTTGTGATTCCTTGACACGCCTCTTTTGGCCAAACTATGCTAAACATCCTTGGGTAGGGGAAACTCATCTACCGAAGGGAGTTCAATTACTAAAGGAACGCATTATGGATATACGCAACATTAAAAGTCTCTATAAACAAATCTCATTTTTGCTCAACGATTATGAATCAGAAGAAATAATGCGCACCGAGTCACCTTTTAAGAATTTCAATATTTTTGAAACTTCAGTTGCTGGTCGGACCAAATGGAATAAAGCTCTACAAGTATTTGAACAATTATTACAACCAATAGATGAACGCATCGCTAGTGCGTTAAAGGTCCAGTTAAGTCAACATATGAGTAATCCTAGACAAGTCATATTTATATTCTCAAAGTATGAAACGCTAATACAGAGGCCAACTGTTTTAGAGTTGTTGACCATTGAAAGAGAACAATTTATGCAGTCTTTGCATATTTTATTGCAGGATTTGCGTAAAGCGATGAGTGATACTAATATGGAACCCGACACGGGTCACTTATCAGTTATTTGCAATGAATGCCGTTGGTTAAAAGTAGTGCAACATGAGGTTCGGAGAATTCGCATAATATCGCATAATCTGCTTATTAATGCCATGATATTTACAATAAATTTCAGATACAAGAAATCGAAAAGGTTAGTCATTTGATTAACGGACGCGAAGGGTTCGATATAGTTGATAAGGCCACGCAAGAAATTAAAGAGGAGAACGAATCTTTGTTGAGAACTAATTTTGAGATATGGTGCGGCCAATGTACAACCGCTGTAAAAAGTGGTGAACTTAAGTATGTGTGCAGACAGACAGCTTTAGAAGCTTTTAATGTAACTTAGAAATTTGATTTTAGATTGCGAGATGATCAGCCTGTGGTGAAATTCGAAAAAGAAGGTCGAAAACTAATGCGTGTTACTTTTAATCCGCAGTTAGTTACTTTCTGTCAAGATGTACGCGAATTCGAAAACCTCGATTTTCATGTGCCTTCCGAACTTCGGACAGCAGCCAAGCACGCTTCTAAATATATCTGCTTTGCTCGTCGGTTACAACAAATAGCCACATTCCATAATACGATTGGAGACCGTATGGTACCTTGCCAGAGACCCATAATGCTTAAGAATGCTATGGAACTTTCGAAATTGGTACAAAGTGAAACTGTAGCTTGGAACGATGAAGATGCGGTGCAACGTTATGTAAACATTTTGCAAGACGCTGTTTCGAAATTATCTTCTGATAACGTTTTATTGGTGGGCTATCACGAACAAGCCAAGAGAACGGTGAGTAACGTAAGTCAAGTTATGAATGAATATTTACTTACAAGTGATAAATATTCAGGTCGTTAAACTGATGGAAACGGATCTAATAAACCAAAGTCAAATCTGGAAAGAAGAAATGCGCCATTTACGTGAGCTAGTTACTTCCTTGGAACGTCAAGGGTTCACAAATCTAGAAGCTTTTAAACTGCACTGGGATCATCAACTTTACAAGGTTTTAGAATATCAGTACATTTTGGGCTTAGTGAATATGAATAGTAAGCTACCGGATATACGTGTTAAGATAACTTTCCGGTAAGTTAGGGCAACACTACGGTGTTTATCAAAGAGAGTTCGTCTTCATTCTGTTATTTTCAATAATTCATGAAGTATTAAAAACTCTGATGGTTTCTTACTTAGTCAAAGAAAACTCTGTTTTTTACCTCCCGAAGAAGAGATACGAGAGAAATATTTTTCCCAACTATCGCGGTTTATTGAACGTCCATGCGGTTTTCGTGGCCTTTCCGATAAGGGTTCGGCTTTATTTAAGACCATGGTGGAGAATAATCGGCATTACTTTGGTCCTTTGTACAAAAAAGCGGGCGAGTTATTTGATAAACTTGAAGATTTTAAGCAATTGTGGTTGCCATGGGTAGCGTTGGGTTGTGTAGATATTGAAGAACTGTGCGGTATACATTTGCAAACCGCGAAAGACTGGGAACGAAATTTTCGTCAATGCAAACATTTCGCTCAAAAAATTGCAAAAATTCAAAAGTAAGTCGAACATTTTCTTATTTGATAAACAAAAAAGCTCCCTTTTGCTTGCGTTTTTAGCACGGAAGAATCTATCGATTGCATAGTAATTGACATTTCGCCTTTGCGCTCTGATATAGAGCAGCTAAGTCGTCGTTACTGGGAGGCTTTATCCGGCAGTTTAAAAACGTCCATTCTTTTTGATGTCTCCGTCATACAAGAATTTCTGCAAAGTGCTTCACAATTTGTACAAAATATCGCAATCGATGAAGCATCGATCACGGAATCCAGCATAAAATATGAAAAAATCATGACAGAATTGCCCAAAATTGCCGAAATTTTGGAAGTAGTTAAAGGCAAAGACGCCTGTTTAGCAGGTTGGTGTAAAGAACGCGTTACTTCTTTGGTTAACATATTGGTGGAATGGGAAAAACTGCAACCCATGCTGAATAACCATTCAGTGATATTACAACGTCAAGTCGAAATGATAAAAGAACAGGCTCAGATCCAAATGGAAAATTTGAGAAACGAAGCTGAAAAATTTGACTTAAGATGGGAATCTACTATGACAGAATTAGCAGCTGATGACGAAGCCTCTTTAGATTTGTTTAAGGAACGTCGGAATTGTTGGCAGCAAATACTAGATAAGAAATACCGTCTGGTAGAGGAGTGTGAGAAATTTAATATGACTTTCACGGAGGAGCAGTTACAAATATTTCACGATGTTGATAATATCGTTAAAGAACAGTCCAAACCATGGCTAATTTACGATGATTATCTTACTGAATTGAATGATATTTTAAAAGAAGAATGGTCGATATATAGACATCGCCCTTACGTTCTTAATGAATTTATTACGAAGTGGGAAGGATCCGTACAAAATTCCATTGATTTGTCTTCGAAACGGATCAGACAACATGTAGAACTATTGCAGAGTTGTGTGCCTTTACTACAACGTCTACAAACCGATTCTCTGACGGAACGACATTGGTTGCGAATCTTTACTTTAATAAAACAAGAGAACCACAAATCTGTGCATAACTTTACCTTAAAAGATCTTCTAACGGATCCAACGCTATTTTTACAAAATTTTAATGAACTTTCGGAGATAGTTAAGCATGCGTCTTCGGAGCAGACAGTAAGGCAAGCCTTAAACGAATTGGATCAATGGTCAGTTATTAGTAACTTAAAATTGATCTCCCATCAAGATACTTACGGGAACTCCTTGAACTTAATCAAAGATTATCAAGAAGTATTAAATAAGATCTTTGACAATCAGTCGTTATTGCAATCAGCTAAAAATTCAGCGGCATTTGGAGCTTTCTCAGATCAAGCGGAGCTGTGGGAGAGTAGGCTGAATTCATTAGAGATTATATTAACAAGTTTAAATCAAGCACAAAGAAGGTAAACAAATATTATCATACCCTATACCTATAATCTATGCCCTATACCCAAGCGCAGAATGCCAGGATAACAAATTTATAATTTCGATTAAATGACACATCCTATGAAGTATTCTTAATTAACTTGATGAGATTTTGAGTTGTCTATCTATCCGTCTAGCAGGAGATTGTAACTTACAACGCCTACCAAATATAGATCTAAGATCCAAAGCAATTATTTGCTATGACAATTTGAAAGTTCAATGTGCAAATACACGTCGTCGCGACTACTTTGTTAGAAATGTTGAAGTAAAACCTACCATACACATTCCCCAGGACCATCTAGAAAGTCAAAAAAGTGTCGCATTGTTTAATGCTCCCTTGCGGTTTTGCGAAGCAATGCCCAACGAGAAACTCCTTCTAAAGCTGCTGCCAGCTGTCATAACGGAATTGGGGATACGTCAGCTGTCTGTACACGTATAAAAATTTTTTTAAAGCCTATGGTTAGATTTTTAAAATTTAAATACAATCTCAGACTATCAATGTATGCCCGTAGAATTTCTAATTACAGGGAGAAGATATCGCTCCAATTTCTGTAGAACACAGTCTTCTGTACTAGTCCGACTGCAGAGAAATGACTTCTTTAAGAATAAATATAAAAAAAAGTTTTTCTCTAGGCGCCTTGGCTAAGAGCTTGTCGGCGCGCGTTTTGAGCTTAAGGTGGTAGGTGTTGAGTATTCTCTTCAAAGCTGGAAATTTTTGTTATTATTTTATATTTTATACATATCCTCCCCCCTCATTTATTATTTGTTAAACAATATATATTTTTCGTTTTTCTATTAAACTTTTCTATACTGATCAGATGGGTCTATTTAGAACCAGTATTTGGTTCGGGTACCTTACGCAACGAGGAGGCATTATTTAAACGCATTGACAAAGATTTTCGTTATGTAATGCGTGAAATACAAATGGATCCGAAAGTAATTTCTTTAATCAAAATCAATAATATATCTACTATAGTAAAATCATTAGAATCTCAACTTGCACGTTGTCAGAATAATTTAATGTCCTACATAATGGTAAGCAAAAAAGAAAACAGGAAAAGTGTTCCTATATAAACACATATATATGTACGTATATATAAAATCTAAATTTTTTTTAGGAAAAACGCAATAGTTTTCCACGTTTTTATTTTCTGGGTGATGACGATTTACTGGAAATATTAGGCCAAGCCTCGAAAGATCCTGAAATTATACAGAAACACATTAAGAAACTTTTCCCCGGTTGTCATAGTTTACAAATTATTCATGGCTCCAAAAATGACGGTAAAATATCTTACATCATACAAGCTTTACAAAGTGCTGAAGGTGATGTTATAACACTTAAGCAACCAGTAGAAATGAATGGTTCTATAGAGGTAGGTAGTAATTATATCTAATAAAATAATGTTGAAAATCATTGAATTTCTTTTATTGCAATTTCATTAGAATTGGTTAAATAATTTAGTAACAAACATTCAGCATACGCTTAAAAATCAAATGGTTGAGTGCATGAATTCGTATCCCGTTGATGGGTTTAATGAAAAGCTGCTGGGGCAATATGTGTTGCAAGTCTTATCAACTACACGCGCCATACAGTTTACAAAACAAACTGAAAAGTCAATACAGTCAATGTCTTTACCGAAATTGCAACAACAATTGAATATTGAAATATCTAAATATGTTGAATGGAAGCGAGAGAGCAAGGACAGCTTATTACAGATAAAATTACGTTCCATACTATTCGATTTGGTGCACTATGTAACCATTTTGGAGCAACTAATGCAACAACAAGTGATGCACTTGAACGATTGGCATTGGTTGGCGCAGTTGAGATTCTATATGAGCGATGACAATGTCAACAGCAATGGTACGGTATTGGTGCGAATGGTTTATGCAGAATTTGAATATTCATATGAGTATCTGGGTAATCCTAATAAACTTGTTAGTACACGTCTAACGCACAAATGTTATCTCATACTGACACAGGCCATGAATATGGGCTTGGGTGGTAATCCCTTTGGACCGGCTGGAACGGGTAAAACGGAATGTGTTAAAGCTTTGGGTGCCTTACTAGGACGTTTGGTATTAGTGTTCAATTGTGATGAGGTATGTGTGGCCACTTACATCTGAAAGTATCTACGTTTACCTACATATACGTATACAAATATGTTTTCCATTTTATGCAAATTTTATATATATATGTGATAGGAAAAAAAACATTTTTGCATACAAAGAAAAAAAAAAAGGATTTTTTCGTACATATATATACGAACACTTAAAAATCATTTCGAAAATTTATGCATTTTGTAGAATGTCGATACAGATTCAATGGCTTTGATACTGACTGGTTTGGCACGTTGTGGTGCCTGGGGCTGTTTTGATGAATTCAATCGTCTACAAGAAGCCACACTCTCAACTATTTCTATGCTAATACAGCCTATACAGAGTGCTTTAAAAAGTAAATCAGATTCAGTACAAATTGCCGAAAAGAATGTAAGTATTTTTTAATTAATTTACTTATTTGAAAAGTTGTGCAAACGTACTTAAAGGTATATTTTCTCGAAATTCATTTATGTAGTAAGAAAAGCCAGAAAAGAAATATTTTGTTTTTCCAATTAAAAAGAAATTTAATTGAAATTTTCAATGTATATATTAAGCGATCTAAGAAATATCAAACCTAATGAGAGATACCATTAGTTACTCACAAATTAATAAGAATAGATATTGAAATCGTGTAGGGCCAGCTTTCGAACGATAAAAAACTCATACGCGATAAACGTTTTAAAATTGACCCACCCAAACACAAATGAAAAATTTGAAAAACGATCATAAACAAACTTCACCTTACCTTTAAAAGCAGCTAGCTTTGTCAGACGAACGATAGCTCCCTTAGTTATCTTTTCATAAAGTTATTTTTATCTCTTTAGTATTATATTTTTTTATTTTTGTGTTTCACAAAACTCTCTCTTTAGGTTAAATTAAATAACAATTGTGGAATTTTTGTTACATTAAATCCGGCGGGAGCCGACTATGGAGGTCGTCAGAAATTGCCTGGCAACATACAAGCATTATTTCGGCCGATTGTAATGCAACAGCCGGAACCACAAGAAATTGCTCGCGTTATGCTGTTTGTAGAGGGCTATCAGCAAGCCGACGAAATTGCCGAACGTTGCGTAGAATTGTTTAATATGTGCGCCAAGATATTAACAAACCAACGACACTATGACTGGGGATTACGAGAATTAAAAACCATACTATTAGCTTGTGGCAACGCACTGCGAGAACATTTAGGAACAGTAACATCAAAAACAACAGATAATGTTAGAGACAAGGAAATGTTATTGGTCGTGCAATGCTTACGAACATCAATTATATCCAAGCTGACGCGACAGGATGTGACACGTTACGATATGTTGCTGCAAAATGTATTTCCAGAAATTAAAAGCAACGAGAGTAACACAAACATTGTTTCAACGCCATCGTACATACAACAAGCAATCAGAGATGCTTTCAAGCCATTGAATCTATGTGTTAATGAACAACAAGTGTTGAAAGCTGTACAATTATACGAACAATTGCAAAAGCGTATGGGTGTAGTGATCATTGGTCCCCCCGGCTGTGGCAAGTCTACATTGTTGACCTTGTTGCGTTATGCATTAACAACTAGTAGTAGTAGCAGTTTTGATGGTCATAAGCAAGTACGTGTCCACACTATTAGCCCCAAATCAATGACGCGTTTACAATTGCTTGGTCATCTTGATGCTGATACACGTCAGTGGTACGATGGCGTATTAACGCACATAGCAGTTATTGTTAATGCAGAACCTAAGCACATACATTCATGGATTGTTTGCGATGGCAGCATAGATCCCGAGTGGATAGAAGCTTTAAATTCCGTATTGGATGATAATAAGTAAGTAAAATATATAAACCAACAGAAAGTTGCATTTTATATTTATGTTAAGTATTTTTGTTTTTATTGGCATAAATTCGTTTTATTAATTTATAATCATTATTATTATTATTATTATTATTATTATTGCGTGGGTTTGTGTGTGTCGTGTGTGTGTGTGTTTGTGTGCACGTGCAATATTAATGTGAAGAACGAAAGTATCTTAGTAGATAATAAATATATTTTTATGCATTCCTTTCGCATTCCTTCTACAGTATTTTAATTTAACCAATTCAAACAGAAAAAAAGTTAATGTCTGTATGTATTGTGTAAAAGAGGAACATGCGAAGGGAAAATTTTTCAAGGTTAAAATAAAACAAATTAAAAATAAATCACATGAAGAAAGGCAGTCAGTCATGTACGATAGAAAAAAACCAATCGAGATAAAACAAAATATAGTACAAAGGGCACAGAGTTTATGTGAGATTTTACAACAAAAAAATCTTAATAATTAGAAAATTAAACTTAATAAGAACTCTACTGCCTGATTAATTCATTCATTCATATTCCGCTGCTGGCAACCAGGATTTCAGTGTGCAAAGATGAGTTCTATAATAATGTGATGGCTTAGCACTTAATTTTTAACCTAAATACTAATGCTAGTGATGGGTTTTATTTCTTAATATTTTTTTATTGTTTCTTATTGTTGCAAAATTTTAATTATAAATTTTTGAGAAATTAAAAAAAGCGCTTACCGCGCCTTAAACACAGAAATCACTGGTTAGGCTGTTACTGAGTTATAGGATTGTGCGACTGTCTGGAGGATTGTGTAGGATTGTTGGTTGGTCCTGTAGGTGGCGGGGGAGGAGGCATAGCTGCGGCGTGCGCACGCATATGCGCCGTCATATGAGCTGGTGCCGTCATGTGTTGAAACATATTACACTGTTGTTGATGCAAATGATGCGAATGCGCATGACTGTTGAAATGATGTGGAGCCGCTATTATTTCCGGTGATGTTTGCAAAATAATTTCTGGTTCAATCATAGGCATCTCATGATCATCATTAGTATTACCAGCTCCTGGCATACCGCCCCCACTTCCCATGGCTTGATTGTTTTGTGTATTGCTTGGGCCTTCGTTGCCCGGATTGTACTCTTGTTTAATGCCGTTTTGCGGATACAAAGACGCACTCAAATTTTGATGTAATATAGGATGACACAGTGAAGGCATTAGAGCTGGTATAGGCAATGGATGATGGGGAAAACTAGGTGCTGGATATAACAATCCTTTATTCAATTGAGGCATATGAGCGGTTGCTGGCATTGTGGCGACACTTACGGAGCTGTTAATGTTACCCATAGCACTACTGGCACTAGGATTTCCTGTACCCGAATTATTCGAGCTTGTTATATTACTCAAATTGTTATTGCCGTTATTGTGTATTCTGCGCCTATGATTATGATTATCGGGTGGATGATGCTGCTGTTGCTGTTGATGTGCATGATTTTGTTGTTGCCTACTCTGTTGGTGTTGTTGTGGTTGCGGCTGCTGTTGCGGCGTTAATTCTGGTGGAGGCAACGGATCTGATATAATAATTTCTGGTTCTACTGGTGTCGGGGCTATTAGATTAAATTGCTGTGCTATTGCTGCTTCATCCACTATAATGCCTTTTTTACGTTCCTTACGTATTTTTTCACGTAATTTCTCCAATTGTCTAAATGCTTCGTTGGCTCTGCGAGCTTTTTTCCGATCCCGATCACGTTCTTGTTCTAAGCGACGATATTCAGGATTCATACGTTTAATACGTTTACGCTCACGGTCTCTTTCACGCAGTAAGTCTTTATATCGTATCTCTTCCTCGGGTGTCAACTATAATGAAATAGAACAAACAAAACTTCTTTTATTTAACTAAACAAATTAATATTTAATTTAAAAAAAAAAAAGTAAGGAAACTAGTAAAACTATTATTAGATTAAGCATGTAAAAGACGTCACTTTTATTAGATATAAGAGTTTCGTCTAAAAAAAAAACAAAAAAAATATTCAAGAATTAATGAAAAAGCATTCGTTTGAAAACCGTGCTAGCTTGATTGCTAAACCACGCAGCGGTGAAGTATTTCCTAAACTTCACTTCTACTTTCATACTCGAAAATATCACAAAATCCAGCGCATTCATAAAGAAAAACTAAATTCACTCATATGAAAATTTTATAACGACCTGACGGCTATAAGTTTTAGAATCTTTTCCCTTCTGCAATCGTTCTCACCCTTAAAGCCAGAAATATCGAAATAAAGCGAAGATTTGAGCCAATGACCAATTGATTTTTACAGAGAAATATTATTAATTGGAATGAATGAAACGTTAGTCGAAGAAATGAAACAGACTCGCCAAATATTAGAAATATTTCTAAAAATCCAACTAAAGGTTTTCGAACATTTGTGATTTCAAGCCGATTAGTTAATTTTTCCTTCTTAAATAATACATAATCGGGTTAACACAGTCGGAAAACCTCCTTGAGATAACATTTAATGATTATTACCTTTAACCGTAACTTTTAGTGCATTTCAATTTTTTGTTTGAAAAATCACACAAAAAAGGATTCGATAGAAAACGTAATTAACATTCGACCAAAGATTTGCATAAAAATTTGTGATCTGTTTTCTTTTCAGATTATTAACTTTACCTTCCGGTTGGCGCATACAGTTTGGTAGTAACGTTAACTTTATATTCGAAACTGATAGTGTACGAAATGCTTCACCAGCTACCATATCACGTATGGGTATAGTAAATATGAGGTAAGTTCCTCAAATTACTTACAAACTACTTGGAATTATACATTTTTTTTCTTTGCAAACTAGCTATGAGGATTATCCGTTTAAGTCTATTATGGATTACAATGTAGCAAATTTTGAATTTCCGGACTTGTTACAAAGTTTCATAGAAGAGCTCTTCGAACCAGCCATATTATGGATTGAAAAAGAATATTTACAGTAATGTCCTCTTTAGTGAAAAGTTATAATTAAAAAAGCGACAGCGTCAAGCATAACTAATTATAAATTCTTGCATTTATTTCTAATAGTATACCAGCAGCCTTAACACGTGCAAGTATGATGCGAACTTTAATGTTAAAGTTACGTGCTTGCGGTGGTCCTGATTTATGCATACAAAGTCGCGAAGAGTTTACGGTAAATGCTTGTCAAGCGGCTTTAGGATTCTTACCCAATGAACGACACAATGAATTCGCTAATTGGCTTTTCGAAAAGGCCAACATCTACATAACACCTAACGCCAACCACAAAGCAGAAATGTGCTACTTTAGCAAAGCAAACAACTCCATACAAATTTACGAAAGTGATGAACAGCACAGTGAACACGAAGCACTTGTACAAACAGCAGCAGTGAAAATGTATCTAGACAATATACGTGTCTTATTGGAAGCGCCTGCCAGTAACAGTTTTCTATTAGTTGGTCCTCCCGGAGCAGCTAAGACCTTATTAATGCGTTATGCGGTACAGGAAATGAATGGTTATGATTTACTTATCATTAATTGTTCCGCTCAAATGACTCCCGCCTATGTGTTGCATTGTTTAAAACAAGTAAATGAATTTTTTTATAAATAAAATAAACATAATAAATTTTATTTTTTTTCTTTTTCATCATTTTTCCAGAACTGTATTGCAGTAAGCGGTGTACGTGGCCGGGAATATAAGCCCAGACAACAACGTTTAGTTGTGTATTTAAAAAATTTAGATCTTTGCTGTTTGGATACGTGGCAATGTAGTGCAATCGTAGAGTTAATACAGCAAATAGTGCAGCGCCAAGGCTTTTACAATGTTATCGACTACGCTACTACTACTACCGTCAACACCACCATGGCTGATAAAGCGGCAAACAACAGCAACAGCCGTTCTGTTAGAGGCTCTGGTGGTAGCATCAACAATAATAACAACAATACCTTGGAATGGATAAATGTAAGTGGTTTGCAAATATGTGGTTCCATTTCGGAGACGACAACATCTGCGACAGCTAATGCAAGTCTATGGAAAATTGGTCCGCGTTATTTGGCTATAAATCATCAAGTGCGTATAGCCCACCCCAGCCAAACTGATATGCTGACCGTATTGCAACATAACTTGGAACCGTTACTAGTAGGCCAAAGTGGCAATGGACGATCGGCAGGTCACTTCAAAGGCTTCTCTTTACAAACCGTAGAATATATTGCCGAAGGTTTAATGGATTTCTATACGAAGGTTTGTAAATAGAAACTACTTTCTCGAAATTAATATTTTAAAAGCTAATGCGTTGGTTTTTAAACGTGCTCGCACACATATATACACAAACGCAGTTACAAATGGCTTTTACTACAAACACTACGATGACAGCCACTGCTTCAACACGTTCAACTCATTGTCGAGTAAACTACCAATTTTCTCCAAAATTTCTACTAAAAGTATTAGAAAATCTCAAATATTATCCAGAGAATTCATTCTACGAGGTACGTACAATTTATTTTAATTATTCAGGTATTCAGATGTGTGCGCACAGAAATAGGCACACACGCACTCACAAGTAACTTATTCTCATCTAGCAATAAATTTTAATCAAGTTTTTGTTTTGTTTTATGTGCCATACATAACATACTTTCTTTTTTTTTTCTTACTTATTTAGGCCTTGCAGTGTGAATTGTTATCCATTTTTAGGGACCGTTTGTCTACAACGGAAGATGTTGAAAAATTTGATTTTATTTTAAAGCAAACATTGCGTAAAATCAAAAGCAAAGAGGTAAGAGCGAGCAATATTTACACATTTTTTTTAAAAATTCTAAGTGACTACTTTTACTAATATAATTTAAAAGAATTTAAATTAAAAGAACTCTTTAGTCATCTTGTTTATGAACTGGTCAGTCAGTTAAGGTAGAAATTAATTTGAGTAAAAGGAAATTATAGAATTGAAGCCAAATCATTGCATATTATTAAATTAAGTGCAGTCTAACTGGTACAAATTTGAGTCTAAAAAATAAATAAATAAAAAAATACTTTAATTTTACGTTTCTTTATCTAGGGCAACACGAGCAGGATTGAGCCGAATTTCGAAGATTTTGGCGAGCATTCGAATGGAAAAGTTCAACTTTTCACCAAAACACGTTTATTAACAATAGATTTACGGGCATTTCTTATATACGTATATCTACGAGCACCCGTCAATTTGACGGGTTAACGAAAATGCTCATTTTCTTTAAAAAATCGATTTATTCAAATTAAATCTGAATTGAACAATAATAATAACATTATAAATTAATCATACTTATTGATCACATTTCTTACATATGTACAGTTTTCTTTGTGCATTTTCTGCATTCGACTTTTTTGCAATTTTTATAACAATTATTGCTTCTATTTTTTTTACAGTAGCCTATTTGGCACCTTTTTCGCACTTGTGACGTTAAAAGTGAGATAAGTGAAACGTCTGGTCGTCTTTGGGAAATATTTCTTTTTTCTCAAGCTAATTCTTCAGCTAAACAAAACAAGAACTTCTTTCTGGATATTTTCGATCTGGTGCACTCTTCATACATTATCCACGCGTTTATCGCTGCTAAATCTAAAATACTGAGGACAACTAGGAGGGGCCAGCGGAAATTCCTCGCTTTCACACTATACTTACGTGCCATGTGGTCAACGAAGTCCACACCCCACTTTGTTTTCTTATAAAACGTAATAGTTTCTGGGACAGCTTTATAATGGTCTTCTACTTTTACACCTGCATGTTTAATGCTTAGAAGCAGGACTTTTACGTGTCGCTTACATCTATATACAGTAAGCATACAGTCTTCTGATTTGAAGAAATGTGAGGAAAACAAAGCCATCTTCTCTTTTTTTCCTTTCACTACTTTTGGCAGTTCTCTTCTGTTCGAATGGATAGTCCCAACCAAAGTGGTTTTTTCAGCGCAAATCTATCTGTTTGTAATATTTTGGATCGTTGGTTTTTTTTGTCAAAACGTATGAATCTTAGAATTTCTGTAAATCTATTTCTCGGCATTGTATTTGCGAAGAAAGCGATTCCCCGTTTTTTCGACCATGCTTCATATGAGCCCCAGACAGACAGAATTCCTAAAAAACTACGTAATTCAGAAATTGTGATCTTCCTTTTCCAAAATCCGCTGTGGCTCACTTTCAGTACAATTTTTGATGTATTCCATTATGTGCCTGTCAATTATCAATTCGAAAGCACTAAATGCACAATCTGAGATTATATTTCTTTTAGCGTAGCCAGTAGGTCCTGCAATATCCTTGAATATCGTACGAACAGGCGTCCTGCCACTAGATCCTCCCACTTTTTGTTTTATCCACTGGGTCCCATCAACTTTCATCCATTACATCTGGAGATGTGTTTGGAATGCACTTCTTCTCATCCTCGGAACTAGAACTTAAAATAATACGCTTCCTTTTGTTGTCACGACACACTTCTAAGATGTTTTCCTCTTCATTATCCGAAGATCCTTCTGTCTCTGTATTTTCAACGCATTCTGATTCTCCACTGTCGGTTTCGCTTTGGCTTAACACATATTGATCTTCTGCGGAGGAAACCTCAGACCAATCTTCCTTGATGTTTACAGTTTTATTTAATTTGTTATTATATCGCAAGGATTTACTCAAGACTTTGAGAAAAAAAGGCTGTCTATAATATTTTATTATTTTTCACACACGTACTTAGACTGTCACTGATGCTAATATTAAGGATCATCTCTTATTTATTTGTTTTCGTAACGCCAAGCAAAAGTTATTTCGTTGAAGTGGAAATCCATTATGTTCTTAGTAAATCCTAGGTAGAGACTTTCCTTTCACTCTTATATTCAGTATTGAAGAAATGAGTTTAGAAACGAAGTAAATATATGATTGAATGTAAAAACAGTTAACCCGTCAATTTGACAAGTTTCGCAGGAATAGATATACTACATATAAGTTTCAAAAATTAGGAAGCTTAGGAAGAAGTAATTGTGTGTATAGATTCTTTGTATAAAATAATTAATTTACGAAGCAACATGGTTAAAATTATTCTTATAGTTTTTAAGCAATTTTATTTCAAAGTTCAAAATCCGTCAAATTGACGGGTGCCGTAAACCTGGTGTTAATAACTTAACTAAAATACAAAAATTTTCCATTATTTTTTTCGATTAGTCTGCAATATTAGGATCAAAAAAATGACCTGCCGTGCTGAAATTTTCATTTTCTTTCTCTTTGCTCGATGTTTTTTGACGAAAAATTCGGATTTTGCTACACCAATCATAAACGGAATCGCACGTATTGCACTATATATGAAGCGGAATAATAGAGAAAACAGCGAGAAAATGTATAATTCGCTAACCGAATTGGTAAAAAAATCCAAAAACTTCATTTCTTGCAAAAGCATTGAAAGCTTTTGAATCGCTCTCAACTTCTTTTTCATTCAAAGATCGTCGCAATGGAGCTACATTGACGTATATTTTATTTTTCTTCGTTTTGGAAATTCTTTTAAATGCTTAGCGGATAAGAGGAGTAAAAATTCAATAGGTAAAGCAGAGACCCAAAAATTTCAAAGAAAAAATTTTACTATATTTTGCTCAAGGAAAAATGAGTAAGCACACCATTCAGCATAATTTGAGATTTGAACATTTGGTTGCTAATTTGGATTTATTCATGACCTAATTCAATTTCATTTGTAAAATTATGCTGATAAACTATTTTGTGAATTTGGAGTGCCAATCATTTTACTACCTGTCGTCTACCTCCCCCTTAGTAATTCATTCGAAACTGACGAAGTTACATTAAGTTGTTAAATTGCAACCGAAATCCAAGTTATATAAAATTCATCATCGACTATGTAAATATCTTTAAAGATGAGCTTAGACGATCAAAACTGCAAGAAATGAAATTTTTCTTCTGCAAGTAATGTTAGGAAAGACTATTAAGTACGTTTCTTTGGAAGTTTGTAACCGACTTTTATCAGCATAGGGAAAATCCTTCATTTTAGAAAGATTTCCAACGAAACGATAACGATATTAAGTATATATTTTTGGCTACAAAAATCAAGCACATAAGTTGTAATGAAAAGTACTCTAAATTTACTAAAACTAAACAAATTGAAGTTAAAAATCTTTCTTTAATTTCCTTAACATTTCTGATCCTTTATACTGAATATAAAAATTATTTCATATACAAATCAGTTTAATTTTCATTGCTACTGACTGACTATGTATCGAAAGAATTTATTAGTTCCCCTTAAGCAAAAAAAAAAAAAAAAACAAATGATGATAAAAAAAATCCAAATTTTGTTCTAGAATAGTAAGTATCTGTTAAGTAAAAATGCCCGCGTGTGCATTATTAATTTTAAACACAACTGTAATGGGAAACAATTGTAAATTTTTATTTGCTTTCCTTTCATTTATCGATGGCAGAAGATATACTTTGTACCGAAATCATTACAAATTGGCAATAGATTGCAAACATTGCAACATGATGAATGGATGGAAGAGGTACAAAAGCAAATTACGATATGCAGTAAGTAACAAGCACAAATCCACATAAATAAACACACGCATACACGTCAGAGTAACTTATCAATTTTCACAGATTCGGAAAATTTAGTCATTGATGCACCACTGACCAGAGAATTGTTAGAACAGACAGCAAAGGTTGTACGTTTATTGGCTCGTTCCCAAACACATGTGTTACTAGTTGGGCCAGCGGGGAGTCGACAATTCGATACCATATACATAGCTGCCACAATGCAACAAGCTAAAGTACATTCGCTGCAAGTCAACAGCGGTAATTATGGGTTACAGGAATTTTACAATGATTTCAAGCTGGTAAGTGTTTGAATATACACAAACAAGCATACACAATCACATTATGACATCACTATGCTATTAATTGCGCTTAGGCAATGCAAATGGCGGCTTTAGATAATCAATGCACCTGCTTAGTGGTCGAACATTTTTGGTTAAATTATGCCCCGGATATATTGAAACCCATTGAAGCTTTATTAGAGGAAAGTGAGATATTGGATTTGTTTGGTGATGATTTAGAATCAATAGCTAGTTCATTGAAACCAAATGCCCAATTAGATGGTTATCAAGAATCGATGGCATCATATTTTATGAAACGTACGTAAATTATTACAGTTTGAAGCATGGAAGCAAAAGCAAATAAGATTTTTCTTTTATCATTTGATTTAGGCGTTCATCAGAATTTACATATAATTATTTGCTTAGACTCTACAAGTGCTAAAATTAATGAATATTTCAATAATTATCCTGCATTACAACGTAAGATGGAAATGTTATTCATTAAGCCAGCCTCTCAGGATACTTACGCTTCGTTACCCAAGAAATATATGGAAATTTTAAGCGATATATCAACATCAACTAAAGATAAGATTTCAATTTCCTCGCATTTCAATGAGATTTTAGAAGATTTTCTCGTTAAAGGACCGCCATTAAGATATTATCAATTAATCAAGTCTTACTACCACATCTATGGCAAATTCTATGGAGATATCAACAAAAGATTACAGAAATTACAGGTACAAACATAATTTATGCTTAGCTTACGAAATGAAAACTCTATTTTGTGTTTGCCATTAATTGTTTCTAAAGGTAATTTGTTCTTCTCTTAATACTATAAAATTGTATTATATTGTACTTGAATTGTTATCAATAATTGACCGTAAGCCATTGCCGTGTTTGGGAATAATTAATAGCCGAAGGAAATAAATAATTCCGAAAAATTTAAGTGCTAAGCAGTCACATTATTTTGCAACAGTCGAAAGAAATTACAATTAGAAGGAAGATTGTTGGAAGAATAGTTTAGCTTTATTCGAACTTTCTAATCAACCGATTGAAATGCTCTTGTTGCCCTATTTCCCGTCCTTTTACGTATTAAGGCAACTATATGCCTGTGTTGTTAGCCGGAGAGTGCTTTCATCCTTAAAGAGTTTACCCATGACTAAGCACATTAACGTGGATTTACTCGGAGGCATAAATATGCTGTTAGTGTTAACATGAGTAGAGGAATGCATGACCCGAACTTTCATTTTTTGCGAGACAAACTCTTCGGCTTTTCAATTCGAAATAGGGGTTATATATTAGATCCGATAAATTTATTATATTTTTTTCATCAACGTAAGAAGTGATCAATTTAGACAAGTCTATTTGCCGGCTTACTTTTTATCCCCCTGATAAGATTATGACTACGTTTTCCAAAGTTTTCTTAATGTAGAAACATCACTTCCGTCAGACTAATCTAGAAAACTGGTAATGTCGATCTGTTGGCTCGGCTACGCTTTTTTCTGCGCTTTTATTAAATGTAATGTTCTTAAGATTATTTAACTTTCAATTTAGAAAAGCTTTAAGTTAGATATTTAAGTTCCCCTTAATAGAAACTCCGTCCGAACCTAAATTTGTACCGTTACCTAACCTAATATTTACCGTTAAACAGTAAACAAATAAAGAGACTACATTCGGTTATGATTGGAAAAGGAACTGACTCTATAATATTAGACGACCATCGTGTTATGAGCAACATTGAAATTTTATTCGACTGAATCCATTGTTCCCCCGAAGCTTACATTTTCTTTCTGGAACTTTTATTTGTTTTTATCGCGTAATACACAAAACATCTACACCTATTACGCCTTCATTTTTCTAGCTTGGCGTCGACAAATTATCAGCCGCCTATGCCTTGGTAGATTCTTTAAAGTTAAACGCCGTTCAACAAGAAGAAGCTTTGGCTGAAAAACGCCAACTTGCTAATGAGGCTTTACAAATGATTTCTGCTACCATGCGTAACGCTAATGAACAAAAATCGAGTATGCTTGAATTGAAACAGCAGACACAGGTTAGCAGTGAAAAGTTGAAAGAGCGACAAAAAGAAATACGGGATGAATTAGCTGAAGTAGAACCAATTTTAGCTGAGGCTAGTGCCGCAGTTGGTCAAATCAAATCCGAAGCTTTATCGGAAATTCGTTCATTACGTGCTCCACCCGATGCTATACGAGATATCTTAGAGGGGGTCCTTCGACTTATGGGCATTCGTGATACCTCATGGAATAGCATGAAAACGTTTCTGGCGAAACGGGGTGTGAAAGAAGATATACGGTCGTTGGATCCATCGCGCATTAGCCCCGAAAATTGTGAAGCTGTACAAAAATTATTAAATGCAAAGTCAGATTCATTTGTTATGAAAAATGCAAAGCGAGCTTCAGCCGCAGCTGCACCTTTAGCTACCTGGGTAAAAGCCAGTGTACGTTATTCAAAAGTGATACAAAGCATCAAACCATTGGAACGTGAACAGACGGAATTACAGCAAAATCTTCAAGTAGCCGAAAATGAGATGCAATCATTATTGTCGGGTTTGGATGATGTTGACAATCGTGTGAAGCAATTGTCGGTCAAATTGAATGCTTACACTCAAGAGGCAGCTATGTTGGAATTGAAATTGGAAGAGGCTCGAAATACTTTGCAAGCAGCTGAAACTTTAGTACAACAACTTAGTAACGAATATAAGACGTGGAAGGTGCAGCTGGAGGAATATAAAGAAACACAAAAGAATTTGGATACAAAATCCTTAATGATATCTTTGGCCTTGAACTATTTGGCTCATGCACCATTACAGGAAAGAAAGTAAGTACAGAGATAATGCTAAAGTACTCTACATTCTAAACCAATTTTTAAAATAATCACTAATTTACTTTTACATAATAATGTAGTAAAATCAAATCTTCGGTGTGTTTATCATTTGAATGTGATAGTAATATAGCATTCTGTCTACTAATCGCCATATGTCTTCCGCCTATAACGGTTTCAAAAATAATGATGTTTCGATCATGTCTGCTGTTCTGTCCACTAATCGCTGAAACTTGATCTTTTGATCGCAAAAATTAAAAAGGAAAATTTCAACTTTTCGTATATACTTAAAATTCATACATTCATCATGAATGGAACGCGTACGACTTCTGGAAGAAATGGAAATTTCCAAATCTTTTTCTCAATAACCTTCAATCCAGAGTAAATGGCTATTTAGAATGTTCAAATAAGCTTTATTTTGATTTTTATAGATTTACACGACGAAGTTATGACTGTTGTATTATTTAGTTTTTTAGATGTTAGTTTACAGGCGTATTTTGACGTTACAATCAGCCACTAACTATAACAGGCTTGTAGTCAAAATAAAACTAATCTAGTACTAATAATTATTATAAAACCAGATTGTTAAGTTAAAAAAAAAATGGGCTTGCGACTGCCTCCTGAATGCGGCTGTTATTTTTTCATTATCAATTTTGTGTTCGTTATTATTACCTTTCAACAGCTCTGCTTTAAATCAAACAACGTCTGAATTACAAATGAAGGAAAGTTTCGACTTACGTAGAAATCTTATTACCGAACAGGAACAAATAATTTGGGAAAGTATGGGTTTAGCTCGAGATGCTCAAATCTTAGAAAACGCTGCACTTCTCAAGCTAATCCTCAGTTTACCGTATGCTAGCCTATCAACCCCTTTGCTTATTGATCCCACTGGTACAGCCGTTACTTGGTTAAAAGAATATTTGCAATCACAAGAATTGGCTCACGAGTTGACAACTCAGAATAATCCTCGTCTAATGTACACTTTGGAATTGGCCATACGTTTCGGAAAAATATTGATTATACAAGATAGTCAAGAACTTAGACCAGCTTTAATGCAAGTTATTACTAATAGAATTTATAAGAAATATGATAAGCGTCAACTGGAAGTTGGGAGTAAACTAATCGATTTGCATGAAAACTTTCAATTGGTTTTGGTCACAACAAATCCTAAGTTGAATATAACTACCGAAACTCAACCATATATAACTTGCTTACCGTTCACTGTAACGGCAGTTGGCTTGACTGATCAGCTAATGTCCGAAGCCATTATCAAGAAAGATTTTTCATTGGAAGAGAAACGAATCGAATTGCTACGAAATGAAGGTATTCTCTTAAAGCAGCGCATAGAACTAGAAGATAAGCTATTGGAGGAATTATCCAATGCCCAAGGTGATATTTTGAAGAACGAGAAACTCTTGAAAACTCTTAACGAGGTTAAAGAAAGCAGTAGCTTCATAAATAAATCTCTTAGGGAAAGCGCTGTCATAAGAGAAACGCTCCTAACTGATTATACTGAACTCAAAGAGATGTGCAGAAAAGCAGCTGATTTCTACGTAGAATTAATTCTTATTTATGAGATGGGTTCCGTGACATTTATACAACTCTTTTCAAACGTTCTAGAATTATACGACCTGCACGATGTAAAGAATGCAGAAAAAATTAAAGACAACTTTTTTGGCCAATTGGTACGAGAGACATTTCAGTATCTGGCACGAGCAATATCCAGAGATCGTCATTTAACTTTAGCTTTATTTATAAGTCGTACGGCTTTTAAACAACGTATACGGTCTCAAGACTGGGAGCTGTTTGTTACAAATTTCACAGCTGCCGCAGATTTTAATAGCAGCAGTGAACAACAAAGATCCCAGATAATGGCGGATGTATTCACTAGGGAAGCAGTAGTGAAATTAAGCGTCTGGCTAGAACTGCAACCTGAATTAGAAGGGAAATTACAGTTACATAATACAAATAAGTGGCGAAACTTCGTTGAGTCTAATAGCGATGAAATTCCAGGTAGGTTCCTCTAATAGCGTAACATAATTCCCTAAAAGGCGTAAAATTTGACTGATAAATAAGAAAATGAAAACAGTTTCCTGGTCAATGTGAGCTTTAGCCCTTGATCGTAGCTAAAACTCATCCTAGTGAAGTTTTTTCAACGTGTCTTACATTTTGACTTTTGTCACTAACTTTAGACGAATGATTTTCACGAGCAGTCCTTGAGTCTACAAATAATTACGCAAATAAACTCAATACTTCCGAGACACTCCTTGCTCTAATCAAATAACTTTAACGATTAACTTTGCACTTTAACCATTAGCTACAATGTCTGACTGTCAGTCGCTGATCAACCTCCGTCATTACATATAGGATTTCCCATAAACTAATTAAAAAACTGATGAACAGTCCCAATTGACAATGAGTCCTTTAAGTTCTACGGTTGACTGAGAGGCACTGTCGAATATCAATAATGACCGACGCAAATTGTTGGCTAAAGCTTATAAAGACAACGATATTCTTTTCAGTCGACAACTTAACCAATTTCGAGAGGCTACTGTTGGTGCAAATTTTACGATCTGACTTAATTACCCGTTATATGCGTTTGACGGCAGAAGAACTCTTAGGTCTCAGTATTGAAGCCATACAACAACCGACCATAGAAGTGTTAGTAACTGAAAGTTCATGTGATAAACCCATAATAATGATAACACAAACGGAAAACGATCCTGCATTTGAAATAATTGCGTTAGTTTCGCGTCTAAGAGGTAAAGATAAATACCAAGAAATTTCTATAGGCAGAGGTATGGAGAAAAAAGCATTAGAAATCGTTAAGCGATCAGCCGAATTGGGCCATTGGGTTTGCATAAAAAATGTTCACCTAGCACCTGAATGGTTGTTTGAATTAAACAAGGATCTTGAGGTGTTAAAGAAATCCGAAGATTTTCGTTTATGGCTTATTTGCGAATCAACACAAGGTTTTAGTGATGCCATTATTTATAAATATGTTAAAGTTTTATATGAATACCCTTCAAGCATTAAACAGAAAGCAAAAAAAATGTTACAAAATTACGCAACAACCGAACAAGATCGTTCCGTACTCAAAGAAGGTAAACTCATGAAAATCCGAGTTGTATTATTTTTACTGCTGGCTTTGCTACAAGAAAGGCGCCGCTTTATTCCCCAAGGCTGGTCACAACGTTACGAATTCGGTGAATCGGATTTAAACACAGCTCTGACTTTGTTAAAATGGTTAGATTCACTAACAGTTAACAATAGATGCGATTGGCGTATAATACAAAAATTAAATGAAAATATAGCCTTTGGTGGACGTATCAATAATTCAAGAGATTTAAAAATATTACAAAAGTATTTGGAGGTATTCTTGCAGAATGATTCGTTGAGTAATCGTTGGGCTCCTTTTGACGGCAAAGTAATTATACCTACTAGTCAGCAATGGTCGGATTATGTTAATGCTTTGGCCAAACTACCCGCACAAGATGAGCCGGAAACGTTTAAACTTTCCAAGAAATCTAATGCAAGCCGTGAAACAGATTATGCCAAATGTATAATAAAAGAACTAAGAGTGTTTCATTTTGGAGCAGCAAGCACTGACGGAGATAATCTACAAAAAATCGAACAGCAAATCAAACCGTTATTGAATTTATGGAAAAAATTGGCTGGGGTAATAAGAAGAAGAGCATTACTTACCAAGATAAACAACTAAAGTTTTTTACGTATTTTAGAACAACACCTTAAAGAAAACAGTGGAAGAGTTTAATGATATCGTCGACAAATCTTCACAACCTTGGTTAGTATTTATAAGCACAGAACTGAAGCTGGCAGCTGAAGGCTATCACTTAATACATAGCACTTTGGGACAAGCGTACAATGCTCTCAAAAGCAGACAAGTAAATCCGTGCGACTTTACAATACAAAATCTAGCCAATAACCAGGTTAATAGAAGAAATCTATGGTTTAAATTGAATATTTGAATATGATTTTTTTCTTTCTGGTGTAAGGTGCCTTTGTCATGGCAACGGATATGGTCGGGACCTTCTACTGCTTTAGATTACTTAAAAGCCTTTATGTGTAGAGCACAAGCTAGCGAATCTCGTTTTAAAACTTGCCAAAACTTACAATTCATTGACGAAATCGATTTAGCGACTGTTTACAATTGTAACACTCTGCTTGCGGCTTTAAAACTGACAATTTCCAGGTCTCTAAACAAGTCATGCAAGCACCTTATAATTGAGTCTTTAGTTTTGTCTCACAGCTACGCCCAGCCAAACAGATCAGAAGCTTCACATGCTCAATACTTGCTTATAAAACCTTTGTTGGTAAGTTTTTATTATAAAAGTTCATTTTACTTAAATTATGCTTGAATATTTAAAAAAAAGGAAAGCAAAATCTATAATTTTACATGACATTATGTGATTTCGTTTTTCGTACCTTTTTATTCCTACATACCTTTCCCATTTTGGCCATAAATTCTAACACAACACTTTTTATTTTATTTTACTTGTGTTTTATTTTAATATATCCAGCAATTATATGTTTTTTTTTCAAATTATCTGTTGGAATATTTCGGTTTTTGTCTGGGTTTTTTTTCCACAAATTTTTTCCGTCTTTTTTGTTGTTTTTGATTGACATCAGTGAAGTAGTTGACAGCAAATGTAATAGATTAAACTGGAGGCCAATGATAGGGTCACCAAATCATTGGTTTCGGCGTTTTTATCTATTGCTGAAAACCATAATACAGAAGTGATTACATATGAAATTCGAAAATAATAAATATAAAGCGATTTGTTTGGTGAAAGCGTAAATTTTATGAAAGCTGAGAGTACAGATAATGTAGTTTAATCCATTACATCAAAAATATTTATATGTTTATCAATTTCTATTGTATCGTTAAGTCTTTCTTATATTTTTTGTACGTTAGGTCAACGGCGCCGTTTTCATTAATGATAGCTTAGTTATTGCTTCTATGCCGAATAGCGGTAACAAACAGCGTGAAAGTGAAAAATCACCAGAATTTTTAATTTCCTTCAGAGAATATAAAAAAGACGAAGAAGTTGCCAAAAGACACTCCTCCAAAAACCGCACGAATAAAAACGGTTTTATAAAATTGCCTTTATATAGCAACGAAAAGCGGGATGTGCTTTTATGTGAACTGGAAGTGGCTACTAACGAATCGGCAGATAATGTGTTACTCTCTGGGGCAGCTTTAACCGTGGCTGATTATTAAAAGAAACAAATTAAAGCACATAATTATTAGAAATAAAAAAAATTTTTAAAAAAATGCATAAATTGTTGAAGCATTGTATTTCTACATTTGCTTCACATAAGATAAAAAAATTAATATTAATATATTAAACTTGCATAATATATTAAACTTGCTTTCCAAGAAAACTTTTTCTTCTTAATCGCACCCTGTGTTTAAGCATTATTTTTTAGAGTTCTTAATCTTTTATATTTATTCATATTTTATTACAAATGGTTAGTGTACTTGCTAACGTTCGTCACTTCTACATCAAACGGACGTAACAAGGAAAACAAAAGTGAAGAAATGGTTTAATTTGTAGTAATTAATTGAAATAACCAAAGTTAATAAAAATTCAAAATCACTATAATTTTTGCATTAGATATGTGGGAAGCGTAAAAGGTTTGAAACACTGTTTTATTTAAATTAAGAGAAAACAGTTAGTGTTTATATGCAAAAGAACATTTCGATGTATTAGCAAAGAGCTTGAATTGAACATGCTTCATATCATGTTTGAGTACAATTTTATTACATCGCAGCCACTCTGTGTTTATTTGAATAGCTTACTATGAGATGTTTGTGTTTTTGCTAAGTATTCCTTAGTATTTTTGCATAGTAAATATTAAAGTTTTGCTCCTTCTGAACAACTTAACGACTATTGTATTAAAACCATAAAGTGCTGAAATTTTTCCAAAATGAAAATTTTTGTAATATATTTTTGTTTAACAGCAAATATAGAAAGTGTTTTTAAGATTTGTGCATTTACATGTATTTTCTGGTTAAGGTAAACATCTCTAAAAATATGAAGCGACGATTGAAGGAATTTCAATTTATAAGTGAAATTTATTAATTTAATTTATGTTGTATTTGGTGTTAATTTTTGCTTTTATCTTTTTTTTTATATGTAAGACTGTGTTTTTGCTAAAAACACGAGATTACCTTTTGTAAACGGTGTCAAAATTCTGTTCAAAAATGTTTTTATTTTACTAAGTTTTCAATCAAATGATTCCTGCAACCGCATTATATATTTCGCGTTAACAAAGAAAAACCAAAAAATATTTTCATGTAAAAATTAAAAGTTAATCAATTGTTAAGATCTGGTTTTGCGTAGCTACAAGCGCGTACACAGACAATAACCATGTTTATAACGGTTTCCAAGCTTATAGATAACTTCCACTAAAGCAAGAAGGAATTTCTAGTAATTGTACCAACGTTGTCGAAGAGTTGGAAATTTATTTAATTCTTTATTTATATAAAACAGCGCACAAAAGAAGAATGCAAAAATATTATATACGCAATACATCAGTTTTACATTTCTACTTTTTACATAAAATATATGAAAAAACTTAAACGCGCTTTTAAATGCTTACAATGATACTCATTTCAAGGAATTAACTTGCTTCACATTAGAAATGCAAATATAACACTTTAATATTTGGAATTTTTTGGTATTTTGCTTATCAATTCTTACAACAAGATTAAGACTTTGAAAAGACGAACTCTTTCCCCTATTTTTTTTTCCTATTTCACCTTTTTAATTCTTGAAGATTCATTTTTAATCAGCAAAAGCTTGTTTGCCTTCTGCTGGTTGTTAAGGTAAATCGCTAATGTTTAAATGCTTATATAAAATATCAATAAAAAAGCAGGACATATAGTCCACATAGTCCACCTAGTCTTCGAAAATTGTTTAAGGTGGTAGCTTGGCATAGTAAACCAATGTAGACTATTTGAGTGGTATGAGACCGTCTCTTATATAAAAACTTCCGTACAAAAATAATCCTTTATATAGAAACAGACTCCAATTTTTACAAAATAATTTAGTACAAAATAGGATTTGACATATAAATTAATTGCGATGAGTTGCGATTATGTAGGTCTATCATACAGATGAACAACAAAACACACACACACAAGTTTTTTGACAAAAACCACTAGCAATATTAAAATTGGAAACAAGTTGGTTTACATTTTGACTACACTTTCATAAAAAATTGCTTGAATTGTCATTTTGTTACGCCTAAAATTATGATCTTTATTATTATCAATTTGCTAATGTTGGATTTTAGAGAACGCAATGATACTTAATGATGGTTGACCTTACTTGTTGTAAATTCTCCCAATTGCTTGGACTTTGGAAGATATTTTACTTTGCTAGTTCAAACCGCTCAAGTTCATCGAGTATAAAAAAAGAGCTAAACTTATTTTACCCCACTGGGGAGTCTTTTAGACTTTTAAAAATAAACTAGTATCGTGTGATTGCAAGTATTAACTAGTAAGAAAATTATATTCAGTTGTGACTGAAGCTTTTATACTCATCAATTTCATCTTAAAAAATACCCAAAAAAAAAATGGACTTCAATAGATTACAATCTTGGTCGAATATGGCTGATTTTTGCGATTTTTATAGAGTAGTGTGAAATAGCCGCAGCTTTTGAGTGATGAGCAACAAATCAAGAAGCAGAAGTGTTATTTAGGTTGCGTTGTAGGCGGATCTTTGGCTGATTTGGCCTGTTCTTATTATCAGCTTTCCCGCAAAATCTTCCAATTGTTTCTGTCAAATGTGTATCGATATATTAATTTAAGCTAACAGGAGCATTTTTACTATAAACATTACATATCGTCACAAAATTTGAGGCCTATTAAGAATATATATACTTTGTAGGGACTCTGAAGATCCCTATACGTTCATTCTTCGATGGTGAGTACACACTTTAGCGAATAAAGTTTGCCTATGATTCGGATCGCTTCGAAAGCATTAGCCAGGTATTGATTAGCGAGTTAGTGAGCTAAAAATACCTATAGGTTTAAAGAAGCACTGCTTGACTCAAAAAGATAAATATTGAGTATTATGCGGATGCGAAGTTTCGAGACACGCGGTACAACGCCATGTTTTCCGAAATTTCTAATCAGGTCAGAAAAAAATAGAGCTATAAAGGCGTTACGGCTTTTCATATGAAATTCTATTTTTTATTTGATTTTAGTTTTGAGAAATACTGTAGATTATCACTTATGGGTGTCAAGTTTGATACAAAAGTCGAATATTTATAAATAATCTTGTATACGAATTGTAGGCTTTGCCTACGGTCACGAAGCTTTAACTTTTTCCGTATTGAGAGTTTCATTAAATAACACTAAAAAACATTCAAATTTATCCGTACATTTGTCGTCAGAAAATTGTTATGGGATTTCTTTGCACACGACCTGTATGTTATCTTTAAGCTTCTTCTTTAAAGTGTATTGTCGTATATGTCGTTTTTATGTTCTTTCTTTATTAGGTTTTGCATATTTTCTAAATGTTGTTAATATGGTAAGGAAATGATATAAAATATACAAAAATAATAATAAATAAAAACCAAAAAATAAATTAACAAATTTAAAAACAAAAAATTGCGAATACTGGAAAAATTGAAAAACATAAATAACATGCTTCGTTTTTATGTTACAGTAAATGCATTCTAAAAATTTGTGTCTTAACTTGCTATTTGAAAATTTCTTACACATGGAATTTGTAAAATTTTCAATTGTCGAATTTTTTTTTTTAGTTTTCAACTAAAAATTGTGAAAAAATATATTTTGAAAAATCGTTCTTCATAAGCTGCATGTCACAGAGTGCACACCTAAGTATATGTGTATGTGCGTTTACATTATTGTGGTAAAAAATATATGTTATTTTCAGTTGGTTTTTTTTTTATTTTATAAATTGATGACAGGGAACTGCACACAGACATACACATACATATTTAATGTCACCATTAGTGGTTTGCGGTAAGGTTTGACTTCATTTAAATATGTTCACTGAATATATATACATATGTTTACTGAATATATATACATATATAGTCATGAACATGGACATGGACATCCGTAGAGACGTATTTATACATAATTTGTATACTTACTAAGCTATTTTGTATATAAAGTGAGTAAATGCATGTGTACCGTACTACATACATATATAAATGCAAGTATTCTCCAGATATACTCGTTCATTATTTTAACTGCTACATAATTACTGTCATGAATTTCATTTGAATTTCTGGACATAGAGAGTTTTGGGTGTATTGCTTTTATATGTATGTAACACACAGGTTTAACTAACATAGTATGTATGCCTGCGTTATTGTATTAATATTGATGTTTCTGATCAAAAGGAAAGGTTAACATTTGCAATTTGTATGCGCATAAGTAGTTAGGGGGTATGAACTAATTAATTAAACTTATATTTAACATTAATGTTGCAATATGATTAAATTAAAAAAAAAAAAAAAAAAAAGGCTTCACCCGTGACAATGACTTCTTTGTCGTCGAAATCATTGCCGTGACCAGGATTCGAACCTGGGTTACTACGGCCACAACGTAGGGTCCTAACCACTAGACGATCACGGCTATGTGAAGCCCATGAAGGAGAGTTGAAAAATATTGCTCTTAAAGACTTCAAATACATTTTTGTGTTTTATTATAAAATTTGCCAAAATTAAAACTAGTTCAATAGATTTCATATCAGTTCGGTAACAAAACAAGACTGGTTTCAAACAATAAAAGATTATTTTTATGGCATTAATTTTTAAATTAGATTTTTTTTTTTTTTTTGCAATTTTGATGGTTTTCTTTGTGTTTATTTGTTTATACACTAGCTTCGTTGTGTACAATTTGTAGACTTATTAACTAGTATTATCAACAGCTGCCTAGTAGCCGTGATCGTCTAGTGGTTAGGACCCTACGTTGTGGCCGTAGTAACCCAGGTTCGAATCCTGGTCACGGCAGTCCGTTCTTCCCGAAGCATCCGGGACTTCGATAGGAACGAGACGGGCGAGCTTGGCAGCTCCTTTTTTGACCTATTGCCTTAGTTTTTCATAATGACATGTATATTTTTTGTATTTTTATAAATTTTGATCTGCGTAATAGTCTAAAGCGATTTATGGTTCCATCCGTTAGATTATAAATAGATCGAATTCTCGAAGCCACAAAAACAATATAGAAATTTATAAGTACATTTCATTTGAGACAATAAGTATTCAAGATTTGCCCAAAATCGCTTTTAACAGAAATTTGTTCCAACTTTTTTGACTTTTTCGATAGCTACGTATCGCGATTTGTTGTTCAATTGAGATCACATATTGAAGACAAGAGAACCGTATCTAGTCGATAAATTTAGGTTGCCATCAGCATTTTTGTATAAAATATTCACATTATATTCACCTCGAGATTTTGTCTATGTTTTTGGTGAGAAATTTGATTTGAACATTTTTTTTTAAAACACAGAATCTTCAATTACCTGTCAGGATGATTACAACGACCGTGAGCTGACACTATCGGTAATATTGCCGTGAATGAATACGAATTTTGACGATTCACAAGCTCACAGTTATTAAATCTTTGCATTTATCGAAGTGATTAAAAAGGGCTCACATTAAGGCAAATATATCGAACTGGATTATTTGTTTTTTAAACCGAAACGATTTAGGTCCACGATTTCGTCATTAATTTTTGATATGTAAGTGGACGATAATAAAAAATCTTTTACTTTAGTGTAAATTAAACGCATCATTAAAATTTTGAAAAGTGATTAAAAGGTTTTCCATCTTAAATGGATTAAATTTCAATTAAGCGAAGATTTTTATTTCAGAAAACGCTACATGGGTGATTAACATTATTTTGCAGAAAGCCGCATTGCTTATAACTAAAATCTTAAGGATGTTTTGCGGTAACTTCGGCTTTGACAAGACATGAAAATTATAAAAGCATTTGTTCACCACCATCACCACATACAATAATGACGACGTTTACTTGTCATTAGTTACTGTGACATTTGACTAATTAATCTTAAGTGTTAGGCAAAGTAAGTAAAGAATTTTCTAATGATACAATAAAATTAAAAGGGTAACGTAGACAATATACCATTTTGTAGGCCGATATTTATCCGTTTACACATCAATACATAGTGGAAGTGTAGTGAACCGCTAATAATGCCCAGGATTTGAAATTAATTAGTTTTGAGATTGTTCAAGTAAATCTATATATACATATATATATATATGTTCACTTATATACATACCCATGTGCACATGCAACCCAATGACTGGGATACATAAACACACATCTACCCGCAGTCTTATATAACTTGATTAAATAAACATGGTGGCGCTACTAAAGTTAAAGGTGGCAATAGACAGTAAACAAATATATACATAAATACATGTAGAAATATGTGCATATTTAATAGAGCTACAGAGTTTCCCAATGATTTTCCTCGAACTCCGTTTGCTGGAGAGATGAATGTTCTCCAATTGCTTGAATTCAATTTCATTACATTCAAAATTTAAATTTCATTCGTTTGAATTCAAATTTTAAAATGTGACGACGAAAATAAATTCTCTGATTCGAATTCTCTGTTGTGGCGTAAAGTTAAACATTTTACATCAATAATTTATTGAAATATGGTGAGGTAAGGAAAGCTTTATAAAATTTGTTAGAATGTGAGTTCATCTTTCTTTAAAGATTTGTGTACCTTATAAGAACTTCCAATACCCATAAAATATATATATACCTGATCACTATCAAATCTGGAATCTACTTAAACACATCCGGTCATTCATTTGTATGTCTGCTTATCTTCGTAATGATTGCGATAACCACTTTTCTGGTGTCGCAAATATTAAGATATCGGGATCAAATTTAGGCAAATAAAACTGGAATTAATCTGCCATGCCTACTTAATATTACAGAGTGTCGATATTTAGTTTTATTCACTTTCGGTATATTCGGCTGACTATAATTTTGTTATTTCCTATACTGCGACGCTATTCGACAGATTTCACTGCCTGAACTTTCATTCTTGTCCGATGATAGATTATTGGCATTCTAAACTAGTGAAAGGAGAGCCCGTCTTACTAGCAATCAATTTTACATCTTCCCGGTGAATGTAGGGGCATTTAGTCCTTTTTTGATATGTTTCATGATTAAATTGATCACACAAACTGTCTCAGCTGATGTATATTAATGATATCAATAAACCGCAATATATATGTGTTGCTTCTTCTAAGTTTATTGAAATGTCAGAAAAGATAAATATTGAATGCGTGTCAAACATAAAAATCGTATCTTGAATTTTTTATTACACATTCTTTGAAAAGTTTTGCGATTTAATCTAAACTCTCTACTGTTTAAGCCATGTTTTTAGAGATTGAAATTTCGAAGGGCCTAAGAGGTTTAATAATATAAACAATAGGAGAATCAAGTAGGAGTAGAACCAGTTAGACCCACCAAACAACAATAAAAATTTCAAGATGACCATCGTGTAGGTTAAAGGTTCAACGAATTATTTGTTTGGGAAACTGTAACGTAATTCGTTGACTCCTTAGCAATGTTATTATTATTGTTGTTGTGATAAGAGTTCATGTTTATAACGAGTGTTATATCCGTTGTTTTGCTTTTGACTAAAGGGGATTTTCCGAATGTCATGTGATTGTATAGTGTTTACATTTGTGAAGTGTGCTGTTTACTCATTCATGAAAATTATTTAATGTTTTGCCAGCTTTAAAATTAATACAAATATTTTAATTAATTTATTGCTACAATTTTTGTATTTTGCTTTGCTTTACAGATATATTTCACGAGAACCCTTTTCTACTTTTGCTTTTTCATCGTTTGTGATATTAAATAATTATTTCGTTAATAAACTTGAATGTTTTTATTTTTTTTTTTATATATCTGCGTGAAACCCAAACAAATATTAATTCTTTACGCTAAATTGATTTTAAAAACTTTTGTTTTTGTGTGCGCTGATTGTCGCAAGTTATTTGTATTCGTTTATATAGTTCTTCAAGCTTTACGAGTTCATACGTTTTAAAAGTTTATTTAGAACTAATGTGTGCTTCTCGAAACTCTTATCTCTTATCTGTCTAGTAAAACTTTTATAGTAGTTTTTAATTGTTTCAAATACAGAAATTTTGTCGGAGAGGAGATAAAAACCGTTACTAACGTAATATTAAGATAAAATATCACAACTTCTCTCAAATGATTTAATTAAAGAAAACTAAATTTTTGTATTTAAATTACTTTTTTGTTTATCTAACTATTGTTTCTTCTAATGTGACGTGGTCACATAAAAACCATAATCTATATACAATAGCAATAAAATTAACGTTCTCATTAACTATTAAAAGAACTTTTTTAAACGTATTGTGAGGAGCAAAATTACTGATTCGTTTTGGTTTAAGTTTAAACTTAGGTTACCTTAAAAATTAGTCTAAAAGAAGAGAGAGCATCACTTTCGAAGTCTCAATAGCTGATTTGGAATAGGATTTTTATCGATTTTCAACACCAGCCTGCCTGAGATGCGAAGATGTTTGATATCCGCTGTCTTCCGTTTGAATTAGGTGAAGTAAAACTTTTGCACAACATTGAACTATTTTTCTGCAAACGATAGCCGGCATCCCTCGGAGAAGCGAAAAATTCCCACAGGTGAGACTTCATTCTAATCTAGAATCCCACAAGGTCACTATACTCCCAGACGTGCCGTACGGTAACAAGTTCGTTGACATAGCAACATAGGGCAAGGAGCTGATTCATTTGGGCAACGTGACACGGTAGATTCGTTTTGGTCTTTATTTTTTTCATACGCTCGGAGAATCTAATCCTGTTACAAAGATGAAGTAATCTGTAAAAATACGTTTCGGACGATTTAATCATGAGTAGCGCCAAAGGGAAATAAGGTTAAAATATATGGAAGAATACGAAGAATTAAAGCATCAATGTGTGACATTTCATTAGAGAGAGATTCAATGAAACTGGAAAATTGAAATAGAATGGACGTGTGAAATGCTTACATTTTATGTATATTTTCCACATTTATTAAGTATGCCAAACCACTTAATCTCATTAATTTTTCCCGAGCAATATTACAAATGGCGTACTTTTCCAAACCACAGACTTTATATGTGCATCGGTTCAATAGGGTTTGTTCTTGTATTAAAACATAGTAGAGAAAGTACCAGATACAGTTAAAATCTATCGAAACACAAAAATACCTGGACAGATTTTAGACGGATCGACAGACCTATAGACAGAAAAAGCGGCTTAAATCGATTCAGATATTTATTGTAAATCGATTGTGTAATAAAACTGCGATCTATCCCAAGTCTACTCTAGATATTGGTTACATCCGCACAGATTTAATAATCGATTATCATAAGTAAAAATATCAAAGCGGGGATATTTTGGTATTCATTTCTTCATAAAAATCGCAAAGCATTTTATTAATTATGAAAACCCAACGATAACTGTTATACCCCGCCTATTATGCAAAGAAGAAAATAACTTGCTTGATTCTTTTGTTTCTTATTAGATTTTAGCGCAAATATTCTTGAATTTCTTCACAATGCAAATTGCTTTCATTTCGTTTTGTAGGATATATTATTCATTGGGGGAAGTTTTAATGATCAAATTTTCTACTGTGAGTTAAGTTAAACAAAACAAAAAATTACTGATAATAAAAAATTTATTGCACAAATTTTTAATTATTATTTTAAATCATTTTACATGCATATATATATATATATACATATAGCCCTCCCAATACATTTATATAAATGGATATAAATTATTACATATTTTGTATATTGAAATTATTATTTTAATTTAATTTAATGAAACTAAAGCATTTTAATCACACACTTTATAGCCGGACTAGATGCCTTTTACTATACACATCGTACCACCTTTACAAATGTACAAATATCAATAAATATGTGCATATATTAATGCATAATAATGTGTACAAATGTTTGTATAATAATTTCAGTGTGTTTTACTGATTAGCCTTGCATACATACAATACATGAAGTGTATGTATACACAAATATATATAGGTGTGTGCGCAAGTATACGGTTTCAGTTATTCCCGCTTTTTCTCCACTTTAATTATAAGCAACGAAATATTCAACAAACGATAGTTTCGCTTCGGTTGTTTGTTTGACTGGTTGGTTGGTTATTTAGCTTAAACTTACTTATCTTCTCTCGCTCTATCTCTTTCTCCCTCTCTATGTCTTTTGGAAGATAGATTGCTATATAAATACATATGTCTTTTGTTGTACAAATCGGTTGTTAACTCCGATAAAACGCTGCTAAATGTTGTACATTTGAGTGCAATCATATGCATAACACAATACTCTAAAGTACATATGCATATATATGTATGTGTGCATGCACGGCGTTCATAGGACATACGCTTGTGTGTACGCTTGTATGTACACTTGTGTATACACACACACAAATAGATTCGTCCATTTAAGCTATGGTTTCATCTGTAATTATGATGCGTGTAATTAGTATCAAGTACGTCTATATGCATACCTAAGGACGAACATATATATCTACACAAACATACATTAATAATTATATATAGCTAAGCATCCCTAATATTGCATTGTTTGCTTCTATTTGTGGGTAGTAAGAAGTTTATGTTATTAATTTAATTATGGGATTTTTTAGACCATACGTGCATTCGTGTGTGTTTGTGTTAGGCTATATAAATTTTTATTTTGAAATTTCTATTAAATTAAATTTAATGCAATTAAACCAAATTTCAACTAACTAACCTATTATTATTATTATTAACAAATTTCATGAATGACCGAATAATTATTGAAAATTGCTTATTTCCCAAAAGGGACACATTACAACAAACTAACTTTATGAAATTTTATGTTTTATTGTGACTTATTTAATAATAAATGTCTATCTAGCGGAAATACTAACTAACACCTTGCTGTTTATGTTTGGGTTCATTGCTATTTAAACTAAATTGAATTAAAGTATAGGCTCGATTTAAATGAAATAAAATCGTAACAAGAAAGACTCACAACAAAGAAAATATACAAATTTTACCATTTTGTAGGTAACATTAAATATATAGATGGATAAGAGATTCCTTAGAAAATAAGTACATTCGCTTGCATTAAAACATAAGTTTCTCTGGGCCAATTACTTACGATATCTCGTGCTTTTTTTTTCATCGTCTACAGTATAGAATGCTTGACTTGTCCCATGTATTATCGTTTAAATTCCTAAGATTAAGATTGAAAATAATATTAAGTCTGTTCTGAAAACATGGTGGCAATAATTTTAGAATTAAAAAAAAATTGTAACAGTTGAAGAAATTTTTAATGCATTTCTATTAATAGGTTAGGGTTTACTGATAATTAAATTTGACTCTTACGCAAGATGTCCAGTATTTCAGGGAGCACAGGCCATTCTTTTCCCACACTTATCACTAATCTCCGCAAGATTAGACGAAAGTTCAAGATTGACCCCAAGTAAAATACGTTTGGCTTTTCCTAGAATAATACCTCCTACTAACAAATAAAATGGATTAGTTTTATCATTCGAATTATATGAAAGCCAGAAATTGTGCATCAGAATATATCTTAGACTTCGAATCCATTTCGCCACGTCAAAATTGAAAATTCAAAAATGTAAACAAAAAAAAGATAAAAATTTGAAAAACTTAATATATCATATATTCCTATGTCAGAATCATGGGTCAAGTTAAGCAAGTTGCATGACAGGTCTACAAATATGTTTAGAAGCATAAATCATTTAAGTATTGGAATTATTAACTTACAGCTTATATAGGGTATATTGATCTAGGACTTGAAACAAATATTTGTCAAAAGTCATTAGAAATCCAAAGTCCTCATACTTTTGCAATACAACTGCATATTATTTATGTATGTTATTTATCCATATTCCTTCCTAATGGAATTCAAATGTTTTCTGTATGCTTTTTAATGTTCTCATTAAAAGGAACAACACACCCTTTAAATAATAACAATACATATACGCCTTAAGAAATAAATGTTTGTTTGTCAATTCTCTTCATTAATTAAACATAAATGTGTAAAAGTAATTTTAACTATAATTGATTACAATACATAAAAACATAAGAAACAATGCGTAATTGAACTTTAAAATCATAATTTTAACCGCAAGCAAAATTAATTGAATGAATATTAAGTTCATAGCCTATTAGAGTTTATGTAATGAATATGAATGGAGCAGATAGTGAAAGGAGGATGAATTTGTATGTATAATATATTTCGAAATTACAGTTTACTTACGGTGTGACTACCGTAGAGACAAACGCGCGTAAAAATAGGTAAACAAAAAGATGATCATGTGAATGGAGATGTTTTAAACTTTTTAAAGTTTGTTCTAGTAAGGACCGACAGTCGGCCAGAAAGATAGACTTATGATGGATCGATAAGTGGATAAAGAAATAAGCGAACAGAGATGAATGGCATGATTAGTGAACAAATAAGTTGATGCGAAAATAGATGGATCAAAAGACGATCAGGCGAATGGTGATGTCTTAACGTTTCCAAAGTATACTCTAGTGCGGACCGACAGCCGGGCAGAACGATAGACTTATCGATGAATCGATAAGTGGATAAAGGAATAAGCGAACAGTAATTTAGCGGAATGACGAGCAAATAGACAGAGGAAGAGTTGGTCGGTGTGATTAGTGAACACTCAAACGGATGTGAAAAGAAATGGACCAAAAGCCGACTAGGCGAATGGAGATGTCTTACACTTTCCAAAGTTTACCCTAATTCATAGAAAGCATTGTTGCAAATTATATATTCCATTCTGATGAACACAGTAAAGAAGAAAGATTTAACGTTAATTCGTGGGGTCCATCAATTCTGATGAAAGACATTTCAAATCTTGTTCTTTAAAATTGCTTCAAAGAAAGACAAATATACGTTAGATAACCTTATATAAATACTAATAAAAGTGAAAAGTGGTCTTTTTATTTCAGTCATATTTTAAGCAAAAGCTTTCGCTTGGCAACCAGATCGATACAGTCTTTATTGCATTCAACGTTTTGACTAGAATTTATTGTATTTTTTTCTTTTTAAAACTAGTTTGGTTTTATGAATTTTCAAGCGAATATTTTTAGATAGTTTTTTCTTTTATATTTTTGCTATCTGATGGTGTATTAAATTCGTGTTCCTTTATGTAATGTTCGAGATTAACTTTCGAGTAGCTTTGCCGTATCTATGCTACAAGATATCGACAGGATTTTATCTGCGATTCATTCATAATTATTTGACGAAATTGGTACACTGAAATTAAGCGAAATTATTTCATGAATTAGACTACGTTGACTACATTTTTGGGATATTCTGTGAAAACATATCAGGAATTGTTAAAGGAAAAAAAATTCGCGTTTAAAATAAAAATTTATAGCTTCAAAGATGTGGTTCAATGCTCGAACAAAAGAAAACACACCAAATTAACTGAAACTAATTCACTACTAAGCTACTTTTTACATGTTCATGTGTTTTTATATTCACAAAACATTTCTTAGATATCAGAGAAATTGAAGTGTGTCTAAGATTCGGAATAGATTAAACTAGTTCATGCTAACACACATAACAATAAGTAGCGACAACTTCAACTCAAGCCAAAGTCGCTTGTTTGAACATTAACAATCAGTATTTATTTACTTTGCATATTAAATTCCTAGAAACTACAAGGTTCAATCATGCGTACAGTAAAAAAAAAAGATAAAAAAGAAAGCATAAAACAATGTGAAATAAAAACAAATCTAAATAATATTAACGTTTAAAAGTTTATGATGAAAACATGAGATGCTCTTCTTTAAAAGTTATAAACCTAAAAGCTGTACCTAGTGGAAATATCAAGCAGAAATAGCGAGATGACTCTCTACGATGAATCTTATGATTTAAATTTATTATTTCAAAAAGCAAACGCTTCAATGACGTCGCCAGTATGAACTGCCTAAAAAATACCACCCTCTGTTCGGTCTGTTCATTCTAATCAAATGCAGTTATTCTGTTTTTTAACGAAAGCATTAAGCCTTCTTTTGAAAACGATCTTATTATTAAAATCGCTACCTTCTTCCGTATGGCTTAGTACTTACCCTGTGGGCACAGTGAACGATCTCTTAGGTCGTTATGCCAACTGCGTCTAAAAAACTGTTTACAGAGATATTCGTTTGTCGGAAATGGCTCGTAATCGATGAATTCGCACCACCAGCAATACTGGCACAAGCAACGTTTTTCGCTTTTTGCAGCTTGATACTTTATAGGTTTTTCATGAAGGCTGTTCGAATTTTCATATAAATTCTGAATCCGGCAGCTTACTAATCTTGCCGATTCTCGAGAACTGTTATCAGCTAATAAGTTCGGTTATTATATCCATCTTAAGGGAAATTTTCAAATGGAAGTTTCTGCGAAATTACCACGACTTAGTACGAATTGTGCGAAATTAATGATTACGAATGCATGTCGTTATTGTTTAATGTGATTAAATGGAAGACGTTAATACCTTCAAAAAATAAAAAAGCATTTAGCTTTCACTTAGAATGCTAACATTTAAGATTTACCTTTGATTTTCTGCTTTACATATATTAAAAGGAAAATTACGATTATTATGAAAAATTTAATTTATCTATTTTTATAGAAGTTCCAAAACAAAAGTTTGCATTAACTTTCACAGTGCGTAGAGAGGAATAAATCAACCGAAAATATGAATATAAATATACTATAAAGAGGTGCAGCGAGAAACTGCAATAAAAAGGGAGAATGAGAGAGAGACAGAGAGAGAGAGAGAGAGAGAGAGAGAGAGAGAGAGAGAGAGAAATGGGGGACCACATAAGACGTGTACTCCTGATTGCAGTTCCGTTGAGCGTGACTGTTAAAATAAATAGAAACAGGAAAAAATTCAATGAAAAAACGCACATTCAAACACAAAGCAAATATTTAAAGTGAAAACCAAAAAAAGAAAAAACAAAAAAAAGTAATAATAATTTGTAAGTTTGCATATTTCAATTATCTCCCCGCTGTAGAGCCGAAAAAGCGCATGACAATGTATTTGCGTTTAGGTAATTTTAACACGTAATGTTTGCTTTTTTCGCTGCTTTCTGCTTCCTTTAACGCCAAACACCAAACGGTAACGGAAACGTTGGACTAAGAATAATAACGGTAGTGATATGTATATTAAAAATAAAAAAAGCATAGTTTACTCTTCTGCTCGTTTCCTTCTCTTGCTCTCGCGTTCGTAATTTTTTAGGTTAATTTTGCAGGCACGTAGTTAAAATTATATGAAATTGTTCCGTAGAGAATTTTTCGGTGTTTTTGGTCGATTTCTTTCATTTTTTTTATTTTTTTTTTTTCGTAAAGTATATTCCAGATTTGTGCGATTTGTTGTAAAACACGTGGCTTATTTTTGCTTAATTTTTGTTTTGTTTTTTTTTGTTGTAGAAAAGTAAAATAAACTTTAGAAAATTCCATATTTTCTGTTCAAAGAAACAAACAAAACAAAAAAAAAACGTTTACTACATTTTAGATTTGAATTGGAGCGAATTTTTAACATCCTCTATCAGAACTTAATGCATATATAAAGTGGCCTTTTAGCTATTTATTACTTATTTGTGGACTGTAAGCTTTTGGATTTTTTTACGAGTAAATTGCGTTCGATTTCCTTGATGGTTCTTGTTAAACGTTTGCATACTCTGAAAATTTTTATGACAAGTTCCTACCAACACTCTAGCCGGGGACAAGAGAACGGCATTGGTACAATATATATACATTTAAGGAGGCATCCAATGCGACTTTTTAGATTATAAACGAAGGGATAAATGTAGTCATTATAACTTCCATTCTTTAATGGAGGGTGTAGGAAAAAAATACAAATTTGGTTATACAAAAAAAAAAAAAAAATGAAATTTATGTTCGTGAATATGCTTGCAATGTGTGCTGGCTGTGTTTGCGATCATTACGGGATTATTTACAACGATGAAAATTTATACGTAAATACTGTTTGCAAAAATTTATTATATGTTTTTATATAATTCTTCAGCCTTAATATAAATGTTATCTGTAATATGGCGGTGTTTAGTTCTAGAAAAACTTAAAATAAAATTCAAAAATTATCCTCCGAACGAAAGTATGGTTTACATTTTTAGAACAGAACTTTTTCGTATGATTTTGATCGTACGTAATTTTTGCTTGCTATAGATATGAAAATTGGTCGATACATATTTAAACGTAATATGCAAAAGTTGCATGAAAATTGTTTAAAAAAAACTCCGGATTTATTTATTAATTAACTAAAGACATATCAGCTGGAAAATCTATTGAAGGAATTTGTTACAATTGAATCTTTATAAACACCAGAAGTTAAATTAAGTTCAACACAAATACAACAGTTTGTTAAATAAGTAGTACCGTTTGATGTTATTCTTTTTCAAAATCGATTCAATAAAACTATGAAATATTTTCTTTTTTTGTTTATCAGACCAAGTATCTACTTTGCCTACCTTTCAGTTCAGTACAGACGCTCGTAATTTCCTGCACACTCATACACACATACAAAAGCATAAATGAGATAAACTAATATGTTCGGCAAAATCGTTCCAATTTCTTCCGATGAAGTAGCTGCAAACGCATCTTATATATATAAATATATATATTTATTTATTTTATTGACTCCCAAAGTAAGCCAAAAAACTATTTGGGTTGCAATAATAAAGTTTTATGCATTGAGAGTACAAACTACTTCAGTTCGTTTTTTAGGCATTTGTTGTGAATACAAAATGAATGAACAGATCAATTAAAGTATTGTCCATTGCAGTCTACTAGTACATTCTCCTATTCTTAGATAAAATATGAATTTCGTAAGGGAAGCTGACATTTTCAATCAATAATAACTTTACGATACGGACACAAATCGACTAATGTTCCGATAGGACTAAGTCCTAAGTTTAAGCTTTTTGTATGACACGCTAAAGCCATCTTTTAGAAAATAGATCGAAGAAATTTTTACTACCAATTTGTATAGATGGGTAATGTTTCCTTTTTCAACAACATAAGGCGAACGATGATCGTTCGATCGATCAGTTTTTCGTGCCTTACTTTAAATCAGTCACAGAATTATTGTGTTTAAACAGTTCCAAACTCTACGCGGGTTGTTGTTCCCTTGCGGGCACAAACTCGATATATGCTTAGATACGCTAAACATTTTGTAAAAAATATAGAATGCAATGCTTTTTGTTATTTTTAAGATCTCAACTTTCCTTTTCGATCATTGAGAATAACTTTCATAATTCTTTTGATATCTTTTGACGTAATATCTCAGCATAATCGGAATCTGTCGCATGTCGCTTAAAATCACTGAAACACTGATAAATTGCACAAAATCGCTGAAGCTAATGCTAAGTTCGAATAGTATTTCTTTCTCATCAACAAATATTGTGTAATCAACCCAAGAGAATCGAATTTTTTCCGCTGTGTTGAAAAGAGAAATGTTCTCTTAAGCAAACGTTTGAATGAATATGAAATATTAACAGGAATCGCTGGAGGTTTTGCTCTTTCTACGAATAATAGGGACATTGAATGTGAGACTATCTTCTAATAATATATGTCAATATAATTATATATATATGAATTTTTTACGCAGAAGAATAAGAATGCTATTGATGCTTCACGTGATGCTCTACTTCTTTTGCTTCTGGTAAGGATGTCTAGCTTTCACATTGCGTCTTCCAAAATTCGAAGCGAGAATAATCGGCAATTAAAATTTTTGTGTAACGTATGGCATTGGAATTTAGAGGAAAACTTTTTCTTTTTATCATAATTTTTCATTATAATTTGTAATATTAGTAATGATATAACTTATGATAATTTTTTGCCAATTTGGTTTTTAAACGAATCTAATTAAAATGGTCTCTACGATATGTTAACTAAAAAGTTCCACTTCTTTCGAAAAACTAAAATAATTTTCATAATTTTTTTTCATAAAACTCTAAAGTATTTACTTTTTTTTTTTTAAGATTTCATTTCTTCGTGATGGTAAATATCTTTCTGAACTCGTCCGTATGATTTCTTTTTTTGCAGCACAAATGATGATCGCATGTCACGATTAAAATGGACTCTCCTTTTTCACATTCAAAAAGTGTGAAACAAACTATAAATAACAGAACGATTTTTCGGTATTTTTTCTCAAAGAAAATTCTACAGTTCTTTTAACGTCATTATTTTGCTACGTGGTCAGACTCTATTTTGATAAATGAGGAGTATTTTACATTTGTTTGTTTGGTAGTAGTTGTCATGTTTTTTTTAATTTTTTTTTGCTTTCATTTTTTCTGTTATTCCGCTCAAGCGGTTTATAGCAGATATTCGTTGATAATTTTTGCGTTCGGCTCAAAAGTTCCAAATGAAATAAACGTTTTGTATGTCATTGAGGAAATAAGAATATTTTACGTGTGTATAAAGGCTTGCTCTGGTTCGACGAGTTTTCATTCAGTTTTCTTGAGGGCTTGATATTGCCGTTGAAAGTTCGTTCATTTCTTGTTACAAGTAAAGCACTTTTTCACGAAAAGAAAAAAGGATTCATTGTCGAATAGGGGCAATCAAGTGTAGTAGAGCACGTGTTCACCTTTCACAAGCAACAAGATGTGAGATGAGATACTGTTGAACGAACTTGTCAACTTGTTTCGATTGGTATTGCAATAATTAAATTTAATCGTCTTGCTGCCTGTATTGTCGTTAGTATTTTTCATAAATTTCCGTTTTAAGCTTTCTTTCAATTTCTACGCCCCGAAGGTGTATCTCTTTTAGAAAACAGTATAATAAACCTTATGGCAATTTTGTCATTGTTGAGGATTCTTTAAACTTAAAAATTTTCTGCTATTCATGGTTAAGCTTAAATGCAGGTGAAGTACTTTATACAAGTGCAGCATACTGCTGTAGAAAAAGAGAGGAAAGACAAGAAAGAAAACCATACGAAAACATTTTTTCGAGATACAGGACAGTACTGAGAAAAAAAATATACATGAAAAATGCAAGAGCTATTAGAAATCTCTGTAAAAACAATCGTTTGCATGGCCAACTTTTGAATGAAAATCCCCAAAAACTTTTAAATTACATTTTAAATTAAGCGTGTAAGTTTTGATAACCCAACTACATAGACAAGTTATCATCCGCATAACCCATATCTTTACATAAATGAAAGCAATACAAGCAACCGGGGCCGGCATAGTATCGCGAATATATATATGCATAAGTGTGTGTGTATGTGTTTTTGTGTGTCTTTGCGTAAAAAGTCCGTTCAATGCCACACACACAATCAACGTCGGCAAGCATGTCTTTTATTTCCAATTTTTTTGTTGTCGGTGTTCTCGTCTTTTATATGCTTCATGAATTTTTTGTCGTTATGTTTTACTTTTGAATCTTTTCTTTCTAGTTTTCGAACGAAGTAAAAAAAATCTCGGTTGTGACACTTGAAACAAAAAAGACAAAAAGACAGTCAAAAAACTATGCTAATGTTTTTATATGAAACGAAATTTGCTTAAAGTTTTTCTATTACTCTACGTGGTAAAAGAGGGAAAGGGAAAGGGAAAGGGAAAGAAAAAGAGATATATACGAAGGGATTAGAAAAGAGAAAAAAGCGCTATTTGCGTTTTTCTCCGTTAACTAGAGTTTTGGCATAATTAGTGAAAAGTTTTCAAATATACTTAACAAGCTCTTCGGGGTAAAATTTGAGAAACTTCCCTAACCTTGTTCAATCAGCCTCAATTATAAGGAATTAAAAAACAACGACACATATAAAGAATAAAAAAAAAGAAGTTTTTGAGTTAAATCTTAAGTTATGTTATGAATTTCTTTGAAGTCTTTTTAATAAGAAGACAAAGAAAAATGAACAAATTTTAATTACATAAAATATATTTACAATTTTAATAATATAAAATACTTAAAATTTTTTTAAAATTTGTTATAATTTCCTAAAAAGCGTTTTGTTGACCCACGGTCAACCTTGATATGCTTTCATTGCAATTTATTAAAACTTTAATATTTTTTACAAATAGTGATATAAACTTTTTATACGCAGCACCGAATTGTGGATTGTAACCACTTTTAGCAAAATCCTTGCAAAACTCAGAGGGGGAGCTTTAAAGACATATGCATTCGTCCGCTTATCCAAACGTCTGTCTACCGGCTCGTCTCGGTCGTAAAAATTAAGACATACGCTTCAAATTTGTCAAAATTATTGGAAGCTTTTGCACACACGAGTTCCAATTGAAAATGGACTGAACTAGTTGAAGTATACGATTATTAATATTATGTTGTTTGTTTAGTATTTGCTTGCAAAGGTAAAATGTACGACCGTCTATAGGCGATCTATACTATACGGCCGACTGTAGATAATCCAATTTTCAATGACCGTTTTGAAACTGATTGCATGCTCGATGTCTAGTTTGCATAACCTTTAGTGGATGTAAAAAAAAAAAAAAAATGCTATAAATAGTGCAAAAGTTTTGCATAATTATTATTTACTTTTATTTAATTTATTTTTTTAGTTGAAAAAATATTAGTTAATAAATAATTATAATGAGTCCAGGTATTTTTTAGACCCATATAAAGAATCTTAAGAAAAAAGTACAGTTTTGTTTGATCTTTAATACTTCATGTGATGAAAATTAGTCCGTAATAGTAATTTGCTTTAAAAATTAACTGCGCTAAATTTAGATCACATAGGTCTATTTCTTAGATAACGTCATATTAGGTTTATAATTTTTCGTATTTTCTTAAGAAAGTAAGTGAAGAATTGCAATATACGAAGAGAGGCGTAGAGTATTTAATGTTCGGACTTGGGCGACTAAGTTTTTATGTGCTTTTCATTTAAAAGAAAAACGTGTTCTAAAGCATTAATTCAGAAAATGTATCTTTATAGACCGCTTCGAATGTTTTCCTTCTCGTTATCAATTTTTTCTATGATTTCTACATCGTTTAGGCAGTGTTTAAACTCTAATAAAAAAAAAACGTAAAAGCTGAAGGGTTATATTACCACTTAAGAGCTAAACTAACTAATTTATCCCAATATCTGCCTACTTCAGTGTCTGAGATACTGACCTCGTTAACTATTTTCGCAACAACGTGTAATATTTTGTAGCATTATAATAATTACTATGAAATTTATCACATCATTCCATTCATCACTTATTCATTTAAATTGTTTCAATATTCATTTATTATCATTAAACATTCAGAAAATGAAGATTTTCATTTAATTTTTTTATCACTTTTTTTTACCGTAAGTGCAACATCATTATATATACTATATATACTATATATACCATAGTTAGTACAGAGAATTTTGTGAGAATGTGTGCAACATCCATCACTTCTCATATAACGCCCCACTTCAAAACGAATCTTTATATTAAAAAAAATTGCAATTTCGAATACGTCAGGAAGGCATGTAAAGTAAATTTGAAAATTTTGGATCGAATGGAACCTAATGTTTGTATCACCTCCCAATGGCTTTTTTTTTACAAGGTAAAAAAGTATAATTTTTAATATTTTATAATCAAAATGTGTCCCTAATAATGATTTGACATAAAAATTAACTTAATATACTTGGACTTGTAGTAAATGGACATAAAAATTAACTGCGTTAAATTTGGATTACGTAGGTCTACTTTTTTGACTCTATCGCATATAACGTTTCTCATGAACGACAAATCTTTATATGACAACAAAATTTAATTTTTAGAACTTTATCGTAAAAACAGTAAAAGAATAAAAAAATTTTTGGCAGAAAAATTCAATTTGGATCAGTTTAGTTCACTTTCTAGGCTTCTTTCTTTACTAGAGTTCTGGTGAGAAACATATCTTTACATGGGAGTAAGATATTATTTGTAATATTTTCTCTCTTAGGAATGTAAACGAAGAATTGCAGTAGGACTAACCTTCCGTAGGTGTAGGATATTTAATAGTTTACTTTGACCATAAACTATAATGTTTTAAGTTGTTTTAGTTATGCATAAATATTAACACAAATCGGATAATTAAAGTATATTTACATATATTGTATCTATATGTATATATATACGTAAACATTTGCGAGCGAAGGTATGGGTTGAAATAAGTCCAAATGCTACCTACATATGTGTATATATATATATACATATAGATATACATTTTTCAAACCCGTTAATTCGTTGATGAAATGTAAAATCTCTGACAATGAAAGCATTAACAGTTGCAAACTCGTAAATATCATAGCACTAAATAACGTGAGTAAATAAAATGTACCGATGTTTGTGCATGTGTTGAGAGTTTTTACATTTTTATATTCTTTTTTTTTATCTCTTATTATATTCTGTATACCGTGCGAAAAGTTTCCGGAATTCTTAAATAACATCACAAGTGTTGTACAGTTTCAGCTCAGAAATATCTTTTAAATTTTTTTGGTTGATTCGAAAGACTTTCTTTAAATTGCTAATTTTTTAGATTTGGAAATAGAAATTAGTCAGTCGGATTTATTTACGAAAAGTATGAAGCTTGATCAATCACATAGGTTACGTTTCTTGATTTTAATTATTGAATTTCTTCCGCGTCCTAAGCGTTTAGCCTTAATACTATGTATACTGAATATCCATCTGGTAATAATAATAATAATTGCTGACACAGTAAACATAAAGTTGTTTACATACATAATAAATAAATATATATATATATATATATATGTATATATGCATATATATGCAATTGTGTGACTCTTAAATCCACGTAAATGTGCATACTACGTAATGGCGTAAACTAAAAATATAAAATTTATTATATATGTAAACAATAAATTAGCCACAAAACGTAATTTTAACTCAAATTTATGTCAAGAGCCAACTATTCGCACTACTCCAGTTCATCACATCTCTTTCATGGCAATTACGTACGAGAACTAAATACTCATATAACTCGATCTCCATGACAATTGCCGTTAGTTATTTTATATGAATTAAAGTGAATGTTGATTGTCATATACGTGCATGCATATGCAGGTGTATAGGTATATATGTTTCGTTAGGCAAATGATGATATAACATTGACATTTAGTTTTAGTGTGTATGTATATTTCTGCAATCATGTATCCGAAAGTCGCGCGTGTGTGTGTGCATTAACAATTTTATTATTTTACAGTTGTATAATAAGTGTGTCATGTTTGTTCATATGAATGTTTGCGCGAAATCAGTTGCCAGGACAAAAAAATTACGATGAGTAGCAATAATTAACATTTCTGTATTTATAAGTGTGTAAAGGTATAAAATTGCATTTTTTGTAATCCTGTAATATAAAGGAGTTATTTGGTTTCAACATATATAAATAAGAGTGTGCGTGTGTTTACCTTAGTTTGTGAATATTTATAGAGCTTAAAAGCATTCGTTTTTTTTTTTTTTTTTTTATGACCAGCTGCTATGGCGATTAGCTGAATTGGTGACATTGAAACCAACCATGCGCGGTCAATTTTATGCAAATTAAACATATTGTAGTCCTCGTACACTGTATAAAGATTAAGTGATGAGAGAATAATTAATTTTTAGTTTATGTTTTTAATATTTGATATTTGATATTTGATATTTATTTCAAATCAACTAGACACACTTAAGCTACGGCCAAACTAAGCGATTTATATTATATTAAAACTTATATCAGCGAAATTCAATATTTAGGTTGCGTTTATTTATATAATTCAGCAATTAATTTCGAAAACTATTTGTTAATAATTATTAATTCATCAATCAATATTTCAATTCAATAATTCATAACTCACATTAGTTATATTAGTAATATAACATCTTAATTAGATTAAAGAATTTACATATCGTGTACTGCCATCTACCCACAACTCAACCATTTAGAACCGTAATTGACAATCTGGTGACTATTGATGTAACATCGTATTCTTGATATAATTGATTGAAAAATAAAGAACTTTGGAACTGATTATAAAGTTGATAGGTGTAGTACTGGAACGATGTGTATCAAGAATTTGCACGGTAAGATGAAAGGGAAGAAAACACATTCAAAACCAAGTAGGGGCACAATTTGATCATAAACAATAAAGGTAACACATCGAGACGTTTGACTAGAGATGTTAAATCGGCCAGTTTTAACTTGCTATCAGCGCCAAATTCTGAATCGATCTAGCCATATCTGTCCATCTGCACTTATGTCTGTCTATGTGAATGTACGCTGTTCACATTCTTCTGGCAGTAAAAGTTAAATCGCTAAAAGTTAAAAGTTCTTTTAGGCAGGTTGGTATTGAAAATGAGCCAAATTTGGTCAAAGGGCTCGCCCACAGTAAAACGTAAACTAAAACCATCTACGTTTCTCTAAATAAAAATTTGTGCTTTTTGCTCATTACGCATAATTTATGAAAGATAGAATGCTAAAATTTTTCGACTTTATTTTATGAAGGACTTTAGTATTCATGTTGAAAAGTGGCCAAAATCGTCTACGTCCATACAAAGCTATAGGTGGTTACATTTTCAATTTTTTTTTTCACTTTTTTGATGTTTTCTACTCGTTACTCGTTTTATTCTACTTTATCACGTTACGGTGGGATAAAATTGATATTGTTTTCATAAAAGGATTTGTGTTGGGTATGCAAGTTTCGGCGACAGTCGAATATAAATTTTTTACTTAATAAATTGTTATTGTTTCACATTTTGCGGCACTTTGACGAATATGCACGCAGGCGAAGCATCTTCTTTTAATTTCTAATTTACAATATTTTCGTAAAAGTTCTACTATAGCACGCAGCTGAATAATTTCGTATAACTTCGCATTTTTCGGCAGCATATATATCTGAAGGGGAATGTAAAGTACTTCCTTCTGTGCTAAAAATCAGACATACGTATGACAAAAGGTGATTTTATTTTCTTACGGTAGTAAAGAAATTTCACCTATATGATATTCTCTATTGAGAAGGGTAGAAGTATATTAAATTTATTGAATTTTGTTTTTGAACATTCAATGTTGGAAGATATGAAATAGGAAACTGAGTTTCGTTAAGACATTCATTTCAATTTCTGTGAATAGTTCGATAATTATAGATAAAATTATTTTGATATTTGATGAATAGTGACCTGTGATAACTGATAAGATAATGAATTATAATAATAAAAAATTTGTATAAATATTTATTATCATAACTCCAAGTGTGCTTAGATGGCTATAATTTCATTTTGTTTTGTTCACTTCAAAGAAGCTATGATTTTAAATTTTTATAAATTTTGAAAAAAAAAAAAGTAAAGAAAGTTCTTTTTCCATATTTTTGCAAAAATTTATTCATAAAACGTTCATAAGTCGGTAGGTTAACAATTCTCATAATCTGTTTAATGCGCAAAGTATTGTGAACAGGAGGAGTATAGCGTCAATTTATAGTTTGGCCTTTTAAAAAAGTTAGTTACAAATACTTGTTGCAAGTCATGAGAGGGATAAAATGAAAAGCCTTTTCATATTTCTTTTACTTAGTAGAGTCAACAGATAAAAACATTAGTAAAAGTTAATAAAATATTACTTAAAATGTAGATTATAACGAAAAGCGTGTTTCCTATACAGTTCGTTGCCTACTTTTAAGTGCTAAATGAAAATTTTTGTTGTTGCTTGCTTTTACGTGTGAAATAAGAACTTGTTTTGGATAACTTTTTAAGTGTAACTCATATAAAAATTTCCCTTCACTTTAGCGCTCTTTCTTTGTTTTGCTAAAGCGATTTGAGATATTATTGTTAAAAAGCATTAGTGCGCTAAACGAAAGGAAAATAGAAATGGCATAAAATAGTTCCTCGAATGAAAGTTTTGCTGTGTGCACATGGCTTTAGGTCTTCTCTTGTAATTATATGCATTTAAACTTGATGTCGAGTAAAAATCATTCAGCTGCCATCCCCGTTACAATCCAGTCATAGAGATACGCAAAGTTCATGGCGTATTAATAAAAAGTATAAATTTTTCCATTTAGAAAGAAGCATTAAAATTTATGCAGTAAATTTGTTAGAGGTTAAAAAATTGCATGATTTGTGAAAGAAAAAAATATTACAAACTTGCTATCAAAATGCGCTACAGACTTAATCTATTAAACATCATACATAATTTCTTTTCATACAATTTACGATATTATATAGAAGACATTATTAAGCCTCGATAATATAGGGTTATCTATTTTGTTGTCTAGATTTGTCATACTTGTTTCAGTAACATTTGTAGAACGGAACTCTTATGCAGCACACCAGATACCCAGTGTAATGTTTGCCATTTTACAATATGGATCCTGTTACAATAGTAAGAACTTACTACAAAAATGCAGATTCTATAGTAGTTACGTTTCGCGCATTGCGAGCCGATTATGATCGAACTAATTGTCCATTTGAACCCATTATAGGCAAAATCACGAAGAAGTTTGAAGAAACTGGATCTGCAATAGATTTGTTAAGGATCACACATCATCGAAACGCATACTCGAACGAAAATATTGGTGCTTTTAGTGAAAGCGTCGAACAAAATTTAATTCTATCCATTACGCAGTGACACACTGAAAAATTTTTCTAAGTTTTGCACATTAAAAAAATTTTTTAAGTTTTGAACATGTGCCACTTGTATGCGATTTAGATAACAGCTGTCCGCATCCTTGTCGTTTTTATGTACAATAAATGGGAAACTGTAACGAAAAGCAGCTAAGTCGTGCCCACTTGCTTTTGGGTTTAGGGCAAGCTATGGCGTATTTTGCATTTATGTTTGCATTTAAATCCTTAGAAAATTAAGCTTAACACAGAAAGTAAAACCGACCGACCATGCAGTTAACCCTGAATGTTTAAGAATTCTCAATCTTCGTAAATGACAGATGTAGCATTAGTTTTGATTGATTTAATTTTAATGGAAAAAATGTCGGTTTACGTCATATGATTACCTTTAATTTTCCTGGCCTTCAAAGTTGAAAATTCGATCAAGTCATTAAATGCCAATTGACAAGTTAAAGGGCCTGAAGACTTTTTCAAATCAATTACGAAATATATAAGAGTCCCCTAACAAAATGCATCTAATTGCTATTCCTCCACTAGATGGTGTTGATGCTTGTATATCTGGCAACACTCACCTCACTCAAATGAACATGTTTTTATAAGATGACATTTCATCTTACATTTTTTGTAAAAATAGTTTTGATTTGACAGTGAGTGAAATATCTGAAGAAATGCGCTGTATAATGCTTTCTTACAATAAAAAAGGTAAAAGACGCTACAAAAACTTGTGAAAAATTAGTAAAGTATACGGCGAGAATACTGTGAGTGAACAAAGAACTTAGGAATGCACTACTCAATTCCGTTCTGGAAATTTTAATGTCAAAGTCACTGACAAAGTTAATCAAATTTTGCAACTGAATCGGCACATCAACCATATGACAGTTTGGAATCATTTGAAAAGAGCAAACTGCACAAAAAGAAGTGCGAAAATGTGTCAGACATAACATATCATCAATATTTTTACTGAATTTAAAGCATTTCAGCAATAGAGAATAAGCAAAAAAAAAAAAAAAATTTCAGAAAAACTTGACCAACAATCTAATACGAAACCATATGTTTCGATGAGCATCTGAAGCATTTTTCTGTGTGGATATAGTTTTCTAACATGGATTCTTTAAGAAAATTTTGTTTCTCTTTAAAGGTTTATAATGTATGCTTATTACTTATCCTTCCTATTAATTAAGGCAGCAAATATTTACTTGAATCATAATCGGTTAAGCAAACACAAAAATTTACGGCTTATTCTTGGTTTGCTCTTTTTACTGCAATAAATATAACAATTGAATGTGCATACAAGAATGCTTATGTATGTGTGTATGTTTTCATGTTTACACAGAGTCTATAATAAATATTTGTTTATGTTTAATATTTATAAGAAATTACTGTTTTTGTGTGTGATATTTTAAAGTATTATATATACAACATATTTTGAAAGAAGACGAAAACATTCAAGGGAATATTTTTGAAAACTTATTCACCTAAAAAAAAAAAAGAGAGAAAAATGTATACAAACATGTCTGTGGTTTAGTGTTTAATAATGTCGTAAAATATTTATCTTTATGTCTTTGAAAAAAAAATTAAAAAAAAAAATTTTTCTAAATACACATACAGAAGATTAAAATATGTTATTAATGTCAGGAAAACGGTAATTTTAGGGCGTATAAAACTTTCATAATATGTTACGAAATTTTATTTAATAACCAAATCAATACTAATATAGATAAACATATACTAACATACAGTCACACTATATGGTCGTATATTTATATACATATATATGAATGTGTATATAATTTATGCATATGCTAGAGCATATGTATGGTTGTGTATACACTAGCGCATGATATTCTTCAATGTGGAAATGTAGAAATTGTGTAGAATGAAATTTATGTTGATTGTTATGTATTTACGTGTATGTGCTGGCATATGTGTGTGCTTAAAATTATGGTTTTTGATATTTTCTATAAATGTTCAAACAGCTAAACGTGCAAAATATAGTAGGAGTGTTCTTGTCGTCATTGTTGTTGTTATTGTCATTGGCAGCATATGAAATATGTTTATATTTTTAACAACAGCACACACACACACACATATATATATATATATATATACATACAATTTTTATGTATGCTTATGCTTGCATATATGTTTATGTCTGATATATATTTTTGCTCTTAATCAAATTCGATTTTGCAGCTGTTTTTGTGTCGATGTTGTTGTTGCTGCTTAGTGTCTGGGCTTTTGTATTGTGTGTAAAATTTTTATGAATTACAAAAATGCAAAATCACATGAAAATGTTCTATGTGTGTGTAAAGAGAAAGATAATAGAAGCGTATAAATTTTTCGAATTTAATTTGGTCACACATTCATAGACACATGCATTCAAGTATTCAGAAACATTTTCTATTACGCTTGATTTACTAACACCGATAAATGTACATAATTGATTGCACACAATTTAACAATGCATTGATTTCGTTTTAAATTTAGAAATTCAATGGATGAATAATTTTTCAATAGAAAGACAAAAGGAGAGAGATAGAATGTATGTATGTGTAATCATTTGAAGTTATATTTGATAATAACAAAATTTACAGCTACAGTTTAATAAAGTTTACAAAATACTCACAGTAGGGTATACTTTAAATAATTTTTTTTTTTCTGTGTAATTTTTGAAGAGAACATTTTTTCTCTATATTATATTCATTCTTTGTTAGATGAAAAGAAATTAATTTACATACTGATTAAATTTTGTCATTGTAATGGTAATTATTTTTGAAACATTTCCATATTAGACATGTTAACCTGTACTACAATGAGAAAAGTTTTATAACACATCATGTGTCATAGAGGATTTCTGGAACAATTACTTTTTTGTAAATTTAACACACAAATGTTGTCTGGCACTAGTATTGTAGCAGCTCCCTAGGAAGAAAACACAACGCACTCCTTTAATCATCATTGTCACTCAGCATAACGGAAATATGCATTTACACTTTCGCTTACCCAACGCCCATATGTACGCATAGGTAACCTTATATGCATATAAATGGAAAGAAAGAGAGGGAGAGAAAGAGAGAGAGGAAGAGAAGGAGAGGGAGAGAGAGAGAGGGAGAGGGAGAGGTAGAGGGAGCTAGTGGAAAATGTTACTACTCGGTATTCCCTTTGAAATCAAACTAAAACAAAAACATGAAAATACCCGAAACCCCTATAGTGGGCATAAATTTTTGTTGTTTTTTGTTTGGACGCCTTCTGCTTTTATTTATTGTTTACATATGTATGAGTTTCAGTAAAAGTATGGTAATATTGGTGTATCGTATGCTACTGTAGACTTGCAGATATGTCAGAAAATATGTCAACTGTGTAAGGTGTAATATATAAAATACATTTATATGAGCAGTAAAAATATTTTTTTAAAAAAAGTTTTGTTTTCATTTTTTTATAACCGGCCTAAAAGAATGTAGTTCTAGTAGTTTTATAGTTTCGTTTGAAACATCTCGAGAATACTAATGAATTCGCGCTCGCTTATCTATTTATTGTTGAGTCTAATATCTGAAATTTATTTATAAACATGAAAACAGCATGATGGATTGAATTGAGGAATTTTGCTCTATGTTCAGAAGAGCGAAGTTTCATCTTGTATGACAAAAAGGGGCACTAGAATTCTATAATAGTTTTCTTGACGAATATTTTGATGAAATATTAATTGGAAATAACATCCAAAAATGGTATAAAACTGCACTCCTTCCCATTCGTCTAATCATATTTCTATATGGAAATATATTCGTATCACATTGATTGTGCACACATAATGGCCAACTGAGGGAGAAAAAATGAGTTGGTTCTCTTGTACTTGAAAAAAACACAGAGGTTTAGGAAAAAAGTTCCATTGAGCCATATTGTGGTGTTGTACTGTGATAAAAAAAAAGTTTTGGTAGATTCAGCCATATGCGCATATTCAAAACGTCCTTAAATATCCCCTCAAATGACATATATATATATACATGTATATATATATGTAGGTATGGGTATATATGTTTATAGTGATATCCTTAATCGTGTGAACCACAGTCTTCGCAGTGTTTTCCGTGTTGTTGTTGTTGAAGGTGGACCTTCTAATAAGCTAGCAGCTGAATTATTGAAATTTTCTTCGTTATACAATGCCATTTCTTCCAGTGTTTTGTTCGACTTAATTACGATTTTAATACTAAGTTTCAAATAAGTCCTCTGATACGATAATAACTTCCACAGGAAACTGCCTAATATAATGAATTTTGTTAATAAAGCGAAGCTAGTCACCTATATTAGTAGGATAGTATGATATCTCTCTTGAACGTAATAATATCCATTCTAAGAATATTTGCAGCTTGATATAGCATTGCATTTCCTTTTGAAGGGAAATTAAGAACATCTCGCCCCTAAATGTATTTTAAATATGAAATAAAAAACAAATCCTATAAGTATGTTATATAAAAATTATTTGGTTTTGCCAAAAATTGTTTGGCTTCGTTTTGAAGAAGCAACCAAGCCGTTTAATAATTAATGTGTGCTCGACATTCGTGTTAAGGGTGTATACTACTGTTTCTCGTTTGATTAATACAAAATTTACAAGATTTTTCATATTTTTTCGAATGTTAAATATAAGCCACGCTTTCATGTGCTTACATTTGCATATGTGCGTTTTCACACGTAACATTTAAGAGATATCTGCATTCTCCACATTTGTTCTCATATTTTATACTTATTTACATTTATATATAAACATAGATATTTCGTTTCATGAGAGAACAGACAGAAAAATGAATTGTGTTCTTTGTCAAACGTTTTATAAAGTAAAAGTAATATAAAAAAAAGTGTTTATTATGAAACACAAACCAAATGTCATTACATGACGTTTTATCTTATACACATACTCTCATTTATACAAGTGTACATATATTTCCGGACAGGAGGACACTTAAAATGTGTAAATTGCATTCCATTTTGAAATAAGAACTTTCTGCAAAAATATGAATGAAACTAAAAATTCATATATATTTTGCTTTTCTTTAAAATTCTCAAAATATGTGTTCTATTATTTTCATACAAATGAACAATATACCACAAGGCATTGAAAATGATGAGGAATTTTTAAACAAATTTATGTGGCATTTTCAAACAGTTCAAATAAATAGAGAGCTCAAATTAAGAAATTCTTGGAAAATAATATAAAACAAAGTACAAAAGATTAAGTTAAATCCTCTGTAATACCTAACTGACTGCTTGTTTTTAATGAAATGTGTATAAAATGCAAATACATACACAAAAATAGTTTTTCACAAAAAATTTGCAACACAGTTACATAATAATAATAACGTAACCTGTAAGCGTGAAATTTCCTATTATAGGACAAATCTAAAACTTGGTTTATCAAACTTACTTCCTAAATCGTAAATTATATGGTTGAGACGAGTGAAGCTAATAATATATCTGAAAATTTTTTGCGTAAGTAAATTTAAAAAGAAAAATTTTTTATCCTGCTTGTGGTACAGCATGACAATCTTAATATAGAATTCATTAATTTTTAAATTTGAGCAATAACACCACTGCGAAAGCCTAAAAAAGCGTAATTTTGAGACAACTTTTTGGGAAGGAAAGAAATGCAAAATGAAGTAAGATGTTGTAAGGGGTTATTAAGCAAACATTTAAGGGCCAAAAAAGAAAAAAAAACAATTTTTGAAAACATTATTAAATAATGGCAAGACCGAATGCAATTTCTAAGGACAGGGCTCTATGGCACGCAGTCAAACTGATCCGAATTTGCATTGAAAATGAAAGAAAAAAAATATCATTTAATCTGTACGCATATAACTAGTGGCACTAGCGGATCACGTATGATGTTTGAGAAACGTTTTGATTTTTATGCGATTAGTGTGTGTTTGAATGAAAAAATTCAATGTTCGAGGAAAAAATCCACACTTTTTTAATAAAAACTGTTAACTCTTTGCACTCAAAGTTTTTTTTTTTCATTCATATTGCCATCCACACCAAAGCAATTTTAGTGGGAAGATCACATTCACATGAAAGTGGAGCTCGCAAATCCCTCATTGCTGCGGGCTTTCCTGAGTAGTTCCGTTATTCATTGTATTTCGAGGGAATTTTCCCGCAATAGATTCTATGCAGATTTATTTTAGTTGCAATAGTTTGTATAATTTGTTTTTGTCCTTATATTTTACATTATATACATGAAATGAAAATTATTTGCACTACCTTCATAGCGGAGTTTGAAGACAAATTTTAAGTAGATCCGCTCCGGAGACCTCGAGTGCAAAAGGATTAATTTAAATCGAAAGAAATCCTATGTATTTCTCTAGAAAATGCTCTTTTAAAGCTCTTTAAAATTCGATTGAAAGGTAAGAAAATTGCAGTTCAACTGTTGAAGGCAGTTTTTAAAATTCGTTTATCTAGAAGAACTTGTACAAACATTTGATATGTTTTATGGGCTTTTTTTTATTATAATAAATGTTTTATAATTTTTTTTCATTAGTTTGCGATTCCAGGATCATAAAACTGCCTTCCAAGTTCAAGTATTAATTCTCGATCTCTTTGCTCCATGATTTTATGCTACAAAGTGTTTTATTTGCGGGATTTGTCAAAGAAAAATCGCTCATTTTGCACTTTATGTGAAATGAAATGAAAAAGAAAATATAACGTGATTCACCAAAAAGAGCAAGAAAATGTGTATTTCTCTGTATCGGAGTTGTTAACCAACTCCAAAAATGTCATTCCAAACTATTAATTTCCTGGTAGAAGCATTGAAAGCTTACAAATTGTTCTCATCTTCACATATCTCCTCAGGTGTCGTTTTAGTGAAGCGATACTAACGGAATTACGTTCAGAAACGCCCTTAAATGTATGTCTACCACAGACGTTACACGGACGGACGGACGAAAATACGCAAATCGATTCTAAATTTGATGCTGATCAGGAATATGTACACTTTGTGTGGTCTCTGGGCATTACAAACAAAATGACTAAATAAATATACCCCTCACTTTTCATGGTGATGGGTATAGAAAGAAAATTCATTTTGCTTTTTGTTTTTGCATCTAACTTCTTAAGAATTTGAAAATTTTTGAATTTAGCTCCCTGAATGTATTAGGAACGCTTCTTACTAGAAAATATCTGCAATCACAATAATATTTATTTAAGCATATTTTTCATACATAATTTCTAATGACGTTTAGAATCCATACATGAATTCATGTACAAGTTGTGGTATATTTAAGGATTTAGTTGCCGAAAATTATGTTGTAAAGGAAAAATGTAACGCAATCACATTCATATGTTTGCACATTACTGGACGACTAAACGTGTCACTTGAAGAATTTTTTGCTCCGGTCCAAAAATATGTATAAAATTGTGGTACATTTGCCTTTCCTGGGTTTAGTTTCTCTTTAAAAATTTATATGAGAATTTGCGGATATGAAACACCGTTTTTTTCTTTCTTTTTTATCATTTTTAAATAACACTTCTTAGAGTTAGATAGTTATGTGCAAACATATTTTTTTTTTTGAATTTACCAAAAAATATGTTTTAAAAAAGAAAGTAAAGGGATTGGCAATGTTATGTAAACTTGCGATTGCATGTGTGGATGTGTGGATATATGAACGTGTGGATGTGTAGTGATAGTTATTCATGTTGGACGTCAAAGGTATTAATGTAAAAATAATAGTGTACTTTTAAGCTTTTACCGGAAATTGTCTATGACTCTTTGCGATTTCCATTTTTTTATACATTTAGTTTGCATCGAAGTCTTGTGTTTGCAAGTAATTCCAAATTTATGATTATCCTCTGGGAATTGTAACAGAAAATAAAAAACTCTATAAATTTTAAAACAGTAAGGATTTGTTAGTCAATCGGGATGAATGATCAATACGAACATATTAGCTTGTTTTTTTTTTAAGAGAAACGATGTTATTTTCCTTTAAAATTCAGTGATGTTAATATAATGTTTAACTTGCTGGAAAAGATTTACAGGTATGTGAGTAACACTAAGGATTTAATATTCTAAATCCGGAACAAATATAATCAACTTTGACAATTCCTCTATACATGTTCATGGCTGTATTGTTGTTCAGTCTCAAACATTGTAGTATTTGATAATCTTTGAATGTTACATCTAATGTTGTACATGAACACGTACTATAACAACTAAGTGTACAATATTCGATTTAAGTTGAATCTTGGGGTACCTTACCTAATCCAATAAATTTGTATCGAAATAAGCTGAAAATTTAACGATATATATGAAGTATATGAAATAGACTTCGTATCAATATCAAAATTTATTTATGAAAAGATTTAAAGTTTCTTTATTCTTCTTATTTGTATATAAGTGAGAAAACCAAGCCTTTCATAAATAGAGAGTTCTCGGAAAGGAATGTCAGACGGTCTCTTTGCTAATTTGACTTGAAATCTCAAGCATAGATCCAAATCTAATATTGGTTTGAAACTTGGACACATGGCCTTATTAAACAACTAGATAAAGAGATGATAGCGATCCACTGGTAGAACAATTGTAAAATTTCTTATACTGCGCTTTTATTTTATTCTGTTTTATTGCGTTTTTTCTACGTCTCAAGTAAATGTCAGCAGAAGCTTGAAATTTATTGTGAGTTCATGTTAATGTCTATTCTTCAGCTACTGTTAGCGAGTTTTCAAACGAATTTTTAAAACCGATTGTACGTGTTTGAATCTACTTTTCTGTCTCATTTTTTGCAATTTTTATGGAAAGATAGACGTACCAAAGTATATAACGGACATGGCTAAATTGATATAAAGTCTTATATTAAACAAACAATGTTTCTTTTAATGCTTATTACTTAATGTTACAAATGGTATGATAACATTGTTGTCTCTGCTCTTTAGCGATCGATGTAAAAAGTGTATATCTTTCTTATATATAATTGTATGTACATTATACTCTCTCTTCACTCTTTGCCTCTTAGACTTTATTTCTTTATATAGTTTTCGTTAAACGAAGTGGGGACAAAAATGTCATCAAATCAAATATTAAAGAAAAAATTTAATTTTTTTTTTTTTTCTGTAGTTTAGCTAAGAGTTGTTAGATGTTTACATACTTGTGTGAGTGTGTGTGGAGAGGCATTCTATTTCCGTTGCCAATATCTTGTTTCTTTTTGTGTTGCGATGTGTAGTTACCATCTCTAGAGGATTAAGTTTGTATTGTGTTATGTTACTCAAAAAGCAAGATACGATAGAATACGAAAGAAGAAGGTGTTTTGTCTATAAAAAGTTTGCGTATATTCCCCTGTCTCTCTTCTTCCACATAAGCACGTATGCATAGCTATATATGTAGCTACAAGTGAATCTAAGAAGACTCATAACATTGTTATACTTCAATGTGGTTGTAGACCATCATGTATTCTTTTATTCTTTTACTTGTGGAGAATATGTGAAATCTTTAAATATGTGCACTTGTATGCGCACATAAACACGCAACAATTTAATATTTTCTATGTACGTTGGTTAGCCAATATCATCATTGATACATAGAATTGCTTTTATGGCTACTTTTCTCTATTTGATTTCTCTCTTTTTCTTCTCATATAAAAGCAAATGCACTGGGGGTCTCTCGCTTGTATGAGAATGAGAATTGTTTGCAATTGAATTTGTTGTTGTCGATTATAGAGCACAATTTGTGGTCATTACTTAAGCTCAACTACTGTCGTCAACTATACATTCAGCTTCATTGTGTTAATATGCGATTAAATGGCATTAGTTCGGATTCTGAATACTCTTCACGATAATGACTAGCAACAGATGGACTTAGTGAAATCATTTTAATATTCAAGTATGGCTTTAAGCAAACGTACGTAAACGCATTGATCAACAATTTCCGGGAGTAAGTAAAAAAAAGCAATTTTTTTTTTCAATATTCGCGAGTTCATTTATTAACTTTCTTGCCTTTAAGAGTGATCTAGATCTCATTATTTGATCCAAAGCTTCTTCTCTATAGCATCCTTTTAAGATTTGCAAACAGGTAACAGGTGTTGGAAGTCAGATCTAGGCAATATGTTAGATGTGGCAGGAAAACAAATTTCGGTTTGATATCTTTAGAATGTTAGTCAGTTTAGCGTTTTCAGCCAACCATATTCAGATATTTCTATATGTTCCGAAAGTAACAAAAAAAAGTCGCTTAAAGTAACTCTTAAATAAATGATAGAAAGAACTTGAAGTTTTGGCAGGCGACACGTTAAATGTTTCTAAAGGTAATATGGATTTTTTTAGTTACGACTTTTATAGGAAAGTTCCGTGAATTGTTGATAGCGATGTTATCTTTCACATGTTATTTTTAAATATTCTAAATCGATTTTATTATACGTATATTCGTTCACTTTTTTATCCTTTCATTTCTTTGTGATATTGACATCCTTTTCTCCGTTTTATTTTTCAACAAGTTGTTAATATAATGATTTTTTTATGTCACTTGTTATGCATCCTTGGTCTTCGGACAATAAAAATAAATTGTTGAGTCTTTTTAAACTTTATGTTTGCAAGTGAATGTCTGGTGTGGTTATTTTTATTGGACATTATGAACATATATTTTATTGAACGTTATTACTTCCGTCTAACTCTTATAGGAGCATAATATCGTATTGTATTGTGAACTCACAATATATCTCAGCGTACTTTGCATACCTTCACACAATTATAATTTTTTGATTTGCTTTTTATCTATCGACTCTATGCTATAGATTGAAAATGTTTTATGTTCAATTAAATCTTTTTAAATAATTTCTGTAGTGGTTGGCCTCAACAATTTTTAATTAAATTTTGTTTTACTTTCAAATGTAATTTTGTGGTCAACACGGAAGGGCGCTCTTATAGTAGATTTATCATTTTGATTGTAACATTCGGAAAACAGTCCCGAAGAAAGAAAGAAATAGAAATTATTTTGATTAGTCTAAGATTTGAAGTCAAATTAATTATATCTGTCACTCTGTCAATTGACTTTATTTTAACTCTTTTTTAGGGGAGCAACAACTGAAGTGAATGCATTAATTTGCGATATATATTTTTGGTTGATGGTGACAGACTAACACTGAAAGTAGAATGAAGCGTCCGAGAAAATAAAAATCGAAGGAAAATAAAAGTTCAATAATATTGTTACCTACAAGTCTTCGCAATTTTCGAATCAAAATATGCTGCAGATAATTATTAAAATGATGTCTAGATTGATTGTCTCACAACCCCATAATAATGAAAAATATTTACGATTATTTAGGTGATAAGTGAGTATCTAAAATTCGCCTAAAAGGCAAAGTGTGCGTTTAATTTACTTTAATTAAATTGTTTATTTTATTCTAATTTATGTTTTGTTTTGATTATATATTATTGGAATTTTTTTCTTTTTATTGGGGTTTGTGGTTTCATTTTATTTTCATTTTTAATCACACACTTCTTGTTGTTCTTTTGTTGTTTTATCTGAGATGTGCTTATTTTTTTAATATTTAACTTTCTCTAAACTGTTTCACTGGAACAACAGGTTATAGTGACTGCAAAATAACGTTTCACATACACTTGTAACTTGTGACGGCTTGTAATTGGTCAAATGTCATCAAAATTCACATTCTCGTGTACACGTTACCGTGCTTTGCTGGCGCAAAGAATTTAAGCCAATTAAACACAGATGGAGTTTAGGAATCCATTTAGGAATCGATGGGTTTTTTTTCATTTCTATTTTCCGTCACTATAAACTTAATTGGATCAATGAAATCTTTTCGAAATCATTTCCTTCACTTTCTCGAAGTTCTCACTACTTTTGTTTTAACTACTTTATGCAGTCAAACAGACATATACCAAAGGAAATTGTCGTGTTATACAAATAACTTCTATGCTTAAGAATAACAAATAGGAGAACTATCATATAATGGCTCATATATAAGGTCTCCGCGTTTTTTAGCCACTAGATGGGACGAACATGTGCTTAAAAGATGACATTTTTTGTGATGAAAATTTTCTAATTCTTTGCTCGTTTAAAAAGTTATATTGATTTGAAAATGAGTGAAATATCTGAAGGAATACTTTATGTGATGCTTGTTTACCATAAAAAAAAGTTGCAACGCAGCAAAACATGTGAAAAATTTGTGAAGTGTATGGTGAGAATGGCGTGCACAAAAGAAGGATCCAGGAGTGCTTTGATCGATTCCTTTCCGAAAATTTTGATGTTAAAGATGCATCGCGCTGACGCAAGCTGTCAGATAATAGCGGAGACACTAAAAATCAGCCATATGGCAGCAGAGAATCATTTGAAAAGAGCAGGCTACAAAATAAAGTTCAAAAATCCGCGATTGAAATAACATATCACCGAATATATAGAGCCTTGACCGACTACTTTCTATCCATCACCTTCACCTTAAACAAAACTTGAAAAAACAAGTAAACCTCGATACTCTACGGTCGTGGTTGAGGAGATACAATCTAGTCATTTCCGCCTATAATCGTATGCCAATTACTTGGAATGAATTGCAAATTCGAATAAACTCAACAATATTTTAAAAATTTTCGTTAAATATTGAAGACTCAAAGTCAGCTTTAGTGATTTATCTTTTCTACTTTCTTTTGTTTTATATTATTTTAAAATGTATGGAATTTTTATTTATTTCCCATTGAGGTTCTTCTACATATTCTCCTTAACGACTTCTTTTAAAACAGTTTAAGAAAATTTAAAAAAAAGAATTTTAAAATAAATAGTCAATTTAGATATCTTTCTCTAAAAGAGCTGTATTATATAATACATTTAATAAATTTCTTTCTAAAGAAATAAATTTCCAAATAGTTTTGGTGCACAGTTTGTTGTAGTCAATTGAATGTTTTTGTGAAGATTTTTTTGAATTTTTTTTTTGCAAAAATTTCTGTATAAGTGCTTTATGACCATCATGGGAAAAATAGGGATTACTAGAATTGCAACTACGCTTGTACTCTCCGAAAAAAAAAAGAAAAAAAACAGAAAAGATATATTGGATGTTCCAGAGAGGCTATAAGTTGTTGAAATGTTCAAAGCCGCGCAAAAGTTTATATATAGAGCATTAAAATTTCATTTACATGGCTTTACGTGGCTTAAAAGATTAAATAAGAAATAAGTTCTTATAGGGCGAGATTTTAGGAAAATTTTTAAAACACAAAATTTCGAATGTAGGTCGAGAATGTGGTAGAGTCCAAAAAAAGAGGCAAGAATTCTTAAAAATATGGTAGAACTCTTAGTTCTTCAATGAAGGTTTCTATGAAACAAACTTAAATAAAATATTGGAACTATCATGAGTTCTTGTTTTCTCTCCTTACCAGATCAATCGGCTGAAATCGAATCGCATTATCTGATAATCAGATCTACACATTATGGAAAACATTATACTTTTAGTTGACGGCATAAACTAAATTTTTAAATGAAATCTATACAAGAACAAAGTTAAGGCATTCAAGTTCCATGCTGAAAAAAAATCCTACACATGTTATAAACATGTCTGTGCGACTTGTGGTACATAGAGAGAACTAGTTTCCTTAAGGTTAAATGATGATCTTTTGTCTATATTGACATGAGTCTATTGAAGTTCTTCTCATTAGACTTCATCAATCTTTGGTATGAGTGTGTAAAACTTCTGCAATTTTTTCTTTGACACCAAAACCCTTACATTTCAATGATTTCAAGTTTCGTCGAAAGTGTTCTATAGTTTCTTACTCCTAGTATAAATTCAAAAATGAATTTGAACACAACAACTATGCACTAATATTTAGCGTCCAGTCAGCCATATTCTCGAGTATCGTGAGATTGTGTATTGATTGGGTATGAGGCCATAAAATTTATCTCACTCTTTTCGGACATCTCCGTGGTATCTAATATATTGACTGTTTACTTTGTATATAAATCTCGGCTTAAAAAGTTTTATTAAAATTCACTGAGATTAAATATAAGATTTCCATTAAAGCATATTTTTATATTTTTTTCAATTTTTTTTTATATTTTTTTCTTCTTAATCAATAAATAATAAAGCTTGAGATGGATGGATGCTTTTAGGATAATTTGAAATAAAGACATTTTTTTATTATATATATTACACGACACATATGATGTTTACTTCTCTCTTGCTTTATACGCACATAAGAAGTGTATGCGCTGTTCAAGGATGTGTTATACTTATGTATATATTTGTCTGTGTGCATATATGTTGTAAGCATGTTTAATACTTGACAAACCAGAAAAAAGGGAATTTAGTTTAAAGTTCATGAATAAGAAATCAAGTTCAGATAAAAAGGTCATCGTTTCTTTCAAAACTCGAGTTGAAAAACAAAGCAGTTTGGTTTTTCGCTTAATCTTTTCTTTTCTTTTCTTTTCTTTTTCTGATCCGAATCTGCATTAAATTTATATTTCCTTAACTATATGGGATAATAATGTTTGTAGGTTTTAGTTTCTCTGTGTAAACAAAACATATATGAAAATATAAGACAAGGATATCACTCGACTTAATATTCATTCTTTTTCATTATTTTTTCATTACATCGATTTCACAAAAAAAGGTTATGTTCATTATGAAGTTATGGTATAAAGTAGCAAAGCGTTGAGTATAGCCAATTAATTGAAAAGAAAGTGTAGAGAGTGGAAATATTTAAATAAATTCATACCCAATATAATGACTTTGCTCTCATGCTTTAATGATTTTTTTCTCAAATTCATAATACATTTCCTCTCAACATATTTCAAATCCATTTATTCCCCTAAGTATCACTTCAAAATTCTTCTTTACTGTTGCTGATAGTAAGCGGGAAAATTCTTTAAAGTTTAGCAATAAGGAAGGATAGGAGGGTGGATGTACTTCTTTCATTTGCAATTGCTTCAGTCTTGCTAGCAGGATTTTCAGCTAATTTTTCATGATTTTTTACATTTAATTGAGTAGAAGAATTTGTTCAATATTCTTCTAGAACACTAATTATTCGATTTTTAGTAATTTCTTAATTAATTCGCAAATGTAAGGATTGATTGATAAATGGATGTTGATGTCAATTGTTCAATAGAGTCTATTAGTGATTATATTACATAAAAATAAAAGTAAAATAGTGCGTGGAAAGAGTAACTTAACACACGGCAGTGCTGCATTATATACTATTATGTACGAATTGTCGTAGATTTTACGACGTCTTCCCTGTCAGGCGAATTTCTACGTTTACAAAAAGATAGAGAAACAAATAAGAAAATTTTATTCAGCTGTGTCGAATCTACTTTATCCACTACATTTACCTAAAAAAAAAAAAAATAAAAAAAAACTAAATTCTATTAGATAGGAGTGGCAGATTTTTTCTATTCTTATGGAATACCGCAGGCGTGGCCTGTGACAAGTTTGGCCCATTTTTAACACCAATCTGCGTCTAAAAACTTGTAATGTTTCTGTCAAATTTGAGGTCGATATATTTATTTTTGCGGCCGGGAGATTGTTTACCACAGATATTACACAGATGAACACACGGACTGACGATTTCGTTTCTAAATTTGACGCTGACCGAAAACATGTATATATGTACTTTGTAGTGTCTTTGAAGCTTCCTTCTGAATATTATAAACAAAATTACAAAATGAATACAACCGCATCCTTCGGTGGTGGATATAAAAGGAAGAAACCAAATTATTCAAGTAGGAATTCACTCGTCGGTTAATTTAGATTTTATGGTACAACGCGCGCTCTTCGTAAGGACATCTGTAATCATTTTATTGCTTGACAAATATTTTATTTCTACTTCATTGCTACCGATTTTCTAGCGAATGAGTTTGGTTTTTATATCTACATGCTTGATTTGTGCTGAATAAGAACTCTTTGCAGCACAATCTATATTGCAAAAGAAAACCGATTGCCTTTCGTTGTTTCGAAAGGGTTAAGCTGCAGTTTTTTAGACAGCTCCTACAAAAGACATTTGGCTTCGGTGGATTACAGCGTGCCAGTTTTTTGTCTATTAGTTGATCAAGAAATCTCTTACATATTTTCTTCGCAATTCCTTTTGTATATTAAACTCTTACTATATTGCTATCTTTAAGACATTTCGTTATATATTTCGCGACATCCCAATGAGAGTTTCATGGATTATTATTAAAACGACCGGTAAGATTGACTGGATGAGAAATGCAGAGTCTTCAGGTCTGCGCGGAAAATAATAGACATCCAGTTGTTTACTTGTTTGACTGCAATCAATAGGAGTTGCATTTGGGTTGCATTCATTTACACCAAAGTGTGTCAAGACTTCTGAGATCTATCAGGATTGATTGATGTTTGTAAAATTTGGACAACCGAAGATATTCACATCAGTGGTGAACTGAAGGAAGAATTTAAATCTTACTTTAATGGTCAATAACAACAAATGCTATTTTATCATGAAATGATAACTTAAACTCGCCCTATCCGTTGGATACAATAATTTTGATACTTTAAACAGATTTAAGCAACTTTTTATATTAATCGATAAAATTATAACCTTGAATACATGTAATCTCATGAAATATTTCATATATTTTATATTATAACAACATACTGCAAATTTTTTCTTTAATCATAAATCCACTAAAACTGCTGAGTTAAAACAACAATAAATGGGAAAAAGTAAAAAAAAACGCAGATTTAAAATCAACTAAATTGATGAATAATTGGTAGAATTTCGATATAACTCAACTATTGTGTTTTTTGTACATTAATTTTTTTCTCACTATTACCTACGGTGCAGCTACGCGTGCTCATCAAAAAGCATTATTGAACCATATCTGGTTATTGTAGTTTTATGATTTTTTTTTTGCGTTTTCGTTTTTTTATAAATAAACCTTAATAATTAACCTCAAAAGCCGATATGATGTATCATTGTGAAAACCTATGTCTGTGCATATTATATGGACATATATAAACATCAATATGAACACCAATATTTATATAGATTGAGTGAAAAATTAACCGTAAAGCTACAAAAAAACAAGGGAGAAAGTGTATGTTCAGCTTGTATCGAATATCTGAACACCCACCACCACCAATGGTTTGTATTAAATGCGAAGTAAGTCTTTTATATAAATTATGATATTTACATTAAACAACTAATATATGTAAGCATAAAATTTCTAAGTACTATGGTTTATTGAAAAAGAGACCGAGAATGTGTGTCTGTACCTATACAATACGACACATAAAAATCAGTCATTTGTCCTTGACAAGCGTGTTTACGCGTCATTTTCAGGCAATTGTGAGCGAATCTTTGAAACAATTGTAAGTGATTTGCGAATTTTTCCCTTGTAAAATATTTGCTTCATTTCATTCAATTGAAATTTTGTAGTCGAAAAATTGTTGTTCTTTGTTAACTGTAAGCGAACTCATACATCAACTTTTTTGTTGCTTTTATAAATTAATCTTTGACGTAAAGTTAAGTTATTCTTTGTCGTAGCCGTGGCAATAATAGATAGTCAGTATGCAGATTGCTAGACCAACAGGTACAGGAGTTGACAACGCACCAACACATAACGCACAACGCACAAACGAGGTTTATAGGGGATAGACAGTCGTACACATTACTAAGTAGACTTGTGCTATTCACGCTGATCAGAAATATATGTAAACTACGGGACTGCCAAGTCGTAGTGCAAAACACGAAGACTTTCTATTAATAATTGTAATTAAGGTTATGCTTGTGCGGGCTTATGTCTATGATGTGATGAATGAATATTTCATAAAAAGACGATTAAAAAAAATGTTTTTTTTTTCATTTTATATAACATCATATACGTACACACACACGCACTTATATTAAAATGCGAAATAAAACTGAAGCAAAAAAAAAATTATTTGTGGCTTGAAGCGAATTTTCTACCGACTATACCCGCTATAGTGTTTGGAAACAAACCCCTAGAAACGATATAACCATTGATCTGATTTCCTTTAAGAAAATGCTTCGCGTAGATATATGTAGAAAATTGTCAGCGTATTTCTGGCTCATAAGCGAAATAATGAAACAAAAAAATTGATGAATTAAGACTAATCCAATTTGGGTTTATAATGATGACATAGTGATAGACAAAAGTCTCGTTCATAATTAGTAAATAAAAAAGCCATTTTATTCCTTGTCTTCAAGTATAAAAGCATACTTGAAAGCGTTCTTCTTGCGAAGATAGTAAATGCAATAACTACCAAATCCAATAGCTATCTTATATCCACGATATTGCCTAAGACGCTATTAATATTGATCCTTGATTTCAAATTCGAACTCCCTTACCTAAGACAACAATTTTCTATTTACTTTTATTGAATTATTCAGTGTATACAGCCGCTAATCATGGAACGCTCAAAATTGCATTCTCTACATTCATTCTCGACATTCATTTTAAACATTTATGATTTAAAGAAATCTGATGCTAAAGCCCATCAAAAGCTTTTAGAAGCTTATGCTGATGCAAATCATATTAGAATTGTCGCTCTTGGTTTCGACTGTTTAAAAGTGGTGATTTCGATGTCAAGGACAACGAACAGTCTGGAGGATCAAAACAGTTTAAAAACGACAGAAACCCTAGTTCGAACTCTCAAATAGACTCCGAAAAGCTCAGAAATTGATGAATTAACTGTTTCTATAGCCCTCTACATGCGATTAGAAAGGCCCCAAAGGATAGGAAATGGCTACCACATGGATTGATTAAAAATATCTGTTCGGCCATATTTTGCAAAAATGGTCAAGGATACGTTGTTGCAGCTCGAATGGGAAGTTCTGCTGCATTCACCGTATTCACCAAACATAGCGCCTTGTGATTACCACTTGCTTAGATCGAAGAAGCATGGCTTGGCTGGCACGTAGTTCCACAAAGTTGAAGAACTGCGAAAATGGGTCGATTCATAAACAGTCCGAAAAGATCATGAGTTCTTCATACACTTTGCGAGAAGGAAGGGAAAAAGATGTAGAAAATGATGAAAAAAAATTTCACTGATTTATATTGTACTAAGTCTTCTCAATAAATTACTTTTCCAAGTGAAAAAATTGTCAAAACTTTTGCAAAATAACAACTAGCAAATCCAACTGCTAATCCGTATATATTTCGGAAAAATTATTGTTTACATATTATTAAAAGAATTAATGAATTCTCTACGTCGCGTGAAAGTAATAATCTTTTTGTTTATTGTCTCTTGTTCTCTCAGGAAAGTATTTTATATATATATATATATTATATATTATTTTTTATATACGTTGAATTTTGGCTTTTACTAGTGAAAGAGTAACTTTTGAATGCCGCTTTACCGAAAAAGAAAGCTTGTTATATTAATGCATGAATATTTTACTTATTAAATGAGCTTTTTCATATTTATTTATGTTCAGTATGATTTTTCTATTTTAGTGTGATAAATATTTAAATTTTTACACTTCCTCTTTTAAAGTTTTTAACTATACAATTTGAAAAAGTGTTTAAAAAAGTTTCTGTACGAAACGTTGTCATACCCAAAAACCAAAAATTAGCTCTATACTCTACGTTACCCAACAAAACTAAACTATCATCAAAAGTTAATCAGTTTTTCAACCCAAATGCTATCAAAAGTTGTTTTTTCTAGTAAAGCGAAAACAAAAGACGAAGAAGAGGTAGACTAGGCTGCCATTGATGTGTTGTGCATGAAAAGATAAATTTTTTTTCGCCGTTTTTTTGTGCCGTAATTTGAATGACAGCATGCAAGACTGCAAGTGGAAGACATAAATAAGTGTCACCGCAACAGTCGCTGGCTTGCAGGTTAAGGAGTATTGAAAGGAAAAGAAAAAGCATAAAAAGGCACAAAAAAAGCAAAGGTAAATGGAGCAAAGCAAAACAAATTGCTACTAATTACTGTAGTCGTTGGCAAGTAAAGACGAGATACACACCAGCGGCAATTAATATAAGAAACTGTTTTTTCCATCGGTTCTAAGAATGAAGTGATATGCTGATGAATTAAAAAGAAGCAGTATTAAAAAAATATGTGTACATTTCTCTTAGGAAGTCTTAATGGAAAGTTAAGTATATATTAATTGGTTTACCCAAAACAAGTCTCCATGTAATTAAGTATGTAATTAAATATTTATTTTTCATTTAAAACTTTTCAATATAAGTTAATTGGACACTGACTGACTTTACGAAATGAAAGAAATTTTTTAAAAGAAGAGGAACAACGGTGCTTTTCATTTCTTTGAAAGTAAAAGTTGAAGAAAAAGTTTAGTAAATTCAAAATTAACAAGTGAAATAAGATTGTACATCTAATAGATTGTAAAAGTTATTATTATTAATTTTTAAAAATTCAAATGTATTCCTTAAGTCTCTCATTTTTAAATACTCCATTTACTTAAGTTTTCATGAAGACCATTTTATGGGAAGGGAACAGAAAACAGATCTACATGGTCTAAACTTAGCACAATATATCTATACTTTATATCGCCAATCTGAATGAACTTTCATTAAAAATTCTTAAAACTAGTTGTTATTGCCCTAGGAAGGATGTTTTATAAAATGATTAAATTTGAAGAGGGTCCAACAAATCTTATTCAAATTTTCTACATTTTTTTAGCATTGCATAATACTGTATTGTACCGGTTTTTTTCGAGAAATATTTAAAGTCCAAAATATTTTCATATAATGATTTTTTGTGATGGAGACATGCGGCATAGGGCGTCTGGGGTCATCGTTAAAAAATCCAATCTGCTTTCATTACATAGAGTAAAAACATGTCCGTGTATAAAATATGTCGAATATATGCGAATATAGATTGAATGCAAAACTAAATGGATAAATATAAGGACGACAGAAAGACGCAAATATGCTTAAATCGATTCAGTGTTTTGCTACTTTGGATAAGGGAACTCTAAACATTTACTGACATAAACGTCAAACTAAAACTCTTACATTAAGTTAATTTTGAATGGATACAATTCTTCGCTTAAGTCCAGGCACTAAAGTTGATAGAAATCATTTGAAGTCCTGCATTACTTATTTATGCGGCAGACTTATATCTATCGAATGTAGAGAGACTGTTTCTTCAAATCCTTTCATGAAATTAAATAAGTAATTTAATTTTGTTTTCAAATAGAATGAAGAATAAACAAATCCTCGTTAATACACTCAAACTTACGCAACTATTTGTTACTTTATTATCTTTTTTACTAATTTCTCCTTCTCCTTCCATTCGCTCATTCATCTTTTAATTGGTAGTAATTTAAAAAGGAATAGAATCAATTTTACTGATGTTCGCTAAACAGCTTATCGCTATAATCTTTTAATAGATTAAACGAATTAAAAACGCACGTTTACTAAGTTGCTGTATATTGTGGCTAATTTAAGTTGTGTTTCTCTCCGTCCACTTTATGATAAGTTTTTTAAAATTTTTCTTATATATAAAGTCGGTCTTAAGCATAAGAATTTTTCAATTTTTGTTAAAAATATGAATGTTTTGCGTCTTCTACGTGTTCGTTAGAAAAAATTAGTGCGCTGTATGCAACAGCTGCTTAAGTTTATTTTTTATGGTTTTTAACGAAAGTTTCCACGCAGTCTGCTTTCCTTATACTTAGTACAACACAATCAACGAATAATGTGTTGTTGTAGAATTTCTAAGAAGCGCACTACAAAAACTTTGAAAATTCAAAAATAAACTTTTTATAAGATAATCTTATCTCTCAATTGCGTGGTAACTGTGCGGTATGGGCATATTAGACTGATGCGGTTGCATGTAACATCAAGAGAGACTTTAAATAGATTTATCGTTTCCTATGTTAATCGATTCAGAATAATTTCGTGAAACGAAATTAAGCATCTATGTCTGGCTGTCTATCGAATTGTGGAACATTTATTTATCGTACATTTATTTATATTGAAGCTATAGGTTCTATTTTTCGGAATATTTTAATGAAATGTTTTTTGGACGAGTACAGTTAAGCCCAAAAGAAGAACGCAATTGAAAAAATCTTTAATTTTTCTCGACAAACCAAAGAAAAATTTTTTTTTAGCCTATTAAATGAGATAATTTCTCATATAAGCGGTCTTATAAAGAAAAAATCTTGATATGACATAAAAACCTACAGCCGTATTACAGCATACTAAACAGTCACTAATCGTAAGAGAAAACCATGTGTTTTCTTGGCAAATTTACGTGAAATATAATACCCCGGAGAAATCGTCGTAATAATGATTTTATTTGTGATGATTCAACAAAGTCGTTAAGACAAGAAGCTCAAAAAAGGAAAAAGGAAACAATCCTTGTGACACCTCTGTGATATCGCTCAGTATGCAGCCATTACTTTTCAACATATTTTATGACGAAAAAATTAAGTTACGTACAACTTCTTCTCATGAAAAGTAAGACCTCACGTGGCAGTTAGATATAAATATTTAATATCTTAAGAGTAAGAAAAGTGAAGAAATATATTATGAAAAACGCCGTGTAAGGTATTTAAGAGTTGACTTTGCCCGACTCTTTACTACTTTAATTTTTTTCCTTTTTTTTTTTGGAAATGGTAAAGAAATAATTGGTACAAAGAGTGTAACAAATTTCATTCGCTTTTTTTTATTGTTTTCAATGCTTAAATTTTAATTTACTCGCTTTGTTAAAAAATACAATATATTTTAAAATTTTAATGCATATTAATGAATATGTGAATTTTTAATTCCTTTGTGAAATTATTGATTATTATTATTAAAATTTTTTTAATAAGCGTTTAATATATTGTTTATACATATTTAATATAAGCATTAATCTATAAATAATTGGCTTTTAATACCGGTTTTGCTTTTTTGTTTTAATATTTGCATTCTATTAATATTGCGATTTAAGACTACAGAGATGTGCAAAAATATTAATGCCACTTAATTGCGAACAATATTGATAAAGCAAACTTGACCGGAAACAAGCAGTGGCGAAAATAAGGAAGTATATGACGAAATGTTGTTACTCTTAATCTCGTATAAATACATCAAAATGAATGACATTTTTTAATTTAAGTCCTGACATCAAGTTTGTTCATAAAATTAAAATATATCAGAGATATAATTTTTCTTTTTATAAAAACGTATCTTTTTTTCAAAATATAATAATAGATTTTCGCGAACTTTCTTATCTTATTCTAACAAAATATTTTGAAATTTTTGTATTTTTGTATTATTTTTTATTATTTTTTAATTACATTATTTGGTTTGACTGTCAGAACGAAAAAACTAGTGATTGACGGGTGGAAAAAGAAATAGATCCAAATATTTTTTAATTAACTTTTTTGCTATTATTATATAGATTTATAATGATTAAATAAATAACGAGAAGAGGCTTAAAATTATCAGTTTCTGCAAAAAAAAACTTTGAAGTAATGGTCAACTACAAGATATTATATATACACAGACGCTTCGATCTATTCAAGTAATTCCTAACAAGAGATAGGAAATTTTTTAATTGAAACAAAAGTTTCAATTTGATAACTGGAACTCAAGATACCAAGTTGCACCTAAGATAAAATGATTTAAAAGAAAAGACAAACAGAAGGAACGCGAAGTAAGAAGAAGCAGAGAAAGATGTAAGATGTATTCCAAGATTTACGTGTGCAATTGCGCTTCAGTTGCAATTTGCCGACATTAACTAACAGATTGACAGAAGGACGGACTGACATATTGATAAACGGACAGCTGCAAGCAGACACGCCAATAGACAGATACATCAATGGAGGGATACTCAGATGATCGGAAGAACGCTTATTGATCAAAACATCTAATATATGAAATTCCTTTGTCAATTGCGTTTGTATAACTAATTGTACCTTCATTCTCAAGTGATGAACTATAAAAAAGATTATTTTTGTAAAAAAATTCGCACATATTCAAACAATTGATATTTCATTAATTTTGAGCTTAAACCCAATCTGAAAAAACATTAAAATTATTGAACTCAAAAACATTGTAACATATCTTGTTATTGTCAGACACAATATGGTTTAACATCACAGTACAATCACATTTCGAATCGATATTTGTCTTTTATCGAAAACGAACGAAAATTTCCTTAAGATCAAAATCGCAAGTTATGGAATACAAAGGATAGGGAAGCATTATAGTCTTTCAGAGAGTCTTATCAACAAAACAAAACTTAAGACTTATCAATCGAATAGAACTTAATTTTTAATGTGTGCTTTATTTGATATGAAATTGCTTTTGCTCTTAAGATACACACATGCCCTTAATAAAGGAAAAATTCTGAAATGACACTTGTTCAAGTTCATCGGACCATTTGTCACTGTCATTCTGAAAAAATTGAAACAGAAAATATCATCAGCCCCAGGACAAATATAAAAAATGTTGTGATCTACTGAATGAAATTCGTTAATCTGACTTACTACGTTCTGTTTTTGCGTATGCCTTAGCATGATATATTGTTTGACTTAGATGTTTCTGTATGAAAATCATGTAATTAATAATGAAAGTCGCTCGTTTTCAGTCTACGTAGCAAACCATACATAATATATAAAAAGAAAGTACTGTTTTTCTTTGAGAAGCCAAAGCCTTCAGCAAAAATCTAATAATTTAGAGGCTTTTGTTTCGATATCGGCATACATTTTTCTAGAGAGGCGATATAAGCGCACAAATAAGTCTGTTACTACTGACTAAAAAATCCTTTTCCTTTGTCTGTGTATGTACATTCAAAAATTATTTGCATTATATATGTATTCTTAATTAGAAAAATTTATTTTTGATGCTTTTTTTATTATTTTATTATTTTTATTGTTATTGGTTTTTTTTTTTTTTTTGAGTAGTTCTATACGAGCGTTCATTTCGTTGAAATTTCATTGCATGCGTCATTTTAATGCTTTTGAAAAAAAAATGGGGAAAAAAATTAAATTTTATTGTTTTTTTTTTTCGTACAAATACACATACATCATGGTTGCCACTAACTCTATTAATTATAATAAGAGAACTACTGTTACAAAATATGTACATATTTACATGCAAACATATACTTAAACTAAAACTTTGTTTAAATACTATAGTGTAGGTATGATGAGCTTATAAATAAAATGCTTTTAATTTCATTTTGTAATAATATCTATCATCCATTATTGAGCATACAAATGAATGATATGTGAGCGAGTGAATGAATGTTTATGTTTGTTTCAAAATAAATTTGATTGAATTGCAATTATTTATGCTCGATAGTGCATAAAACAATTATCATAATAATGTTTATACAAAAAAAAAAAAAAAAAAAAAATAGAAAAAAAATATATAAACAAAAAAATAGATACCAACGCCAGGAAAAGCCTCATTTTGTGGAGCCAGCTAGAGAGTATATACGAAATTATATTTAGTTCATTTAAGCAGATTTTCTCTTTCAAAGCACACATATGTAAGTGTCCTTGAAATTATGCTAATATGATATGATGTTTCGCAAAGCAGTGGCGTACTTTGTCTTATCTATGTATTCTACTTAAACTATCTAAGCAATTGAATAAATTTCATTTACTTTTGTCATTAGTTTTTCTCACTCTGATCGTTTATTGCCAACGAAGTGTTTGAAGAATTCTTTGTTGTTTATTGCATATCAAGTAATTCCAACTAAGTGCCTAAAAGGATAAGAGGGTTTCAATAGATGTGTTCTAAAAATTTTCATTGTAATTTTTTGTTTCATTGTTTTTCCGGTAATAAATGAATTTTCTTTGAAAATTATCATCACCCTGACACGGGCATTGTAATGTTGTTCTATTCAATAGCAACAACAACAAAATCGTCTCACTCGACCATATGAGATCGGTTTGAGAAAAACACAAACACAACGAATTGTGTTTACTGTTGCTGTTGTCGTTGTTGTTGTTGTTGTTTTTGACATTGGTGTTGGTGTTGCTATGCACACTGGCATACCGAAAATATGTAAATATTCCGTTCATACAACATTAATAGTGTGGCCACAGCGCATACAACGATTTGCTATCATACGGTTTTAAGCGTATACATATGTAGCAGAGTATTGAAAACGGGTTTGCCACAATACGAAGCATACCTGCATGCATGCATATAAGTACATCTATGTAGGCAGCAGCAGCAACATGTGTTGTGCATATGCATGCAACACACAAATACATACGAATATATATTCAAATGTATTTTAGTGTCGTTGGCGTATTTGTAAATACCGGAAATGTCTCAATTTGCTTGGCATACGTGAAATGATTTTCGATTTTTTGCACTTTGTGGTATGTGCAGATGGTATTAAAAGACCGTGAGGTTGTTGTGCGTTGGAAAAAAGAAAAAAAAAACTGAAAACTGATTCCTCAGCAACCTAAAATTCAACTTATATATTTGAAATGGTTGAAATGCATGGTACATGGACATATACGGTTGCACGTATTCAAAGAAGATTTGCATAAAGTTTCGTTGCAATTTCCCATTTTTTTGTTCTTTTTTACAGTAAACTCGTAAGCATGTAGACGTACATGTAGACACCTAAATATAGAAATAGTTCTTATTTTACTTTAAATGGTGTTGAATGAATGAGAGTATGTTTGCTCTTCGCTCTGGTCGTTGTGCGTCAGTAACTATGCTTCTCTGTCAACCGTTTGCCATTCTAAATTTGACATGTGCTTTGCAAAACGTCTCAACTATTCTTTGTCCCATTGAAAACATAAATTGAAAAGAGTTTTGACATTTGACTGCATTACAGATGAGTTTCAAAATTCATTGATGATGATCGATTTTTGATTCAAATTATCATTTGAAGTTAACTAACGTATGGATGACTTTTCCATTCTAATAGTAGTAATTTATGTTCGATTTAACGAGAATCAGGTACATTTATTGCTCTGAAGCAAAAAAAAAAAAAAGAACAAACGGTAGCATTCGCTTTGTGGAAACATTCCAAAATACTTATCGTTTAGATTAATTACGACAGTTAAAGCTCATTTAGTGTATCGTGAGGTTAGAAGCTAAAAAGAAATTTTCAAAGACTACTAATAATGGGTAAGAGTGATGGTGGAGTAGATTTAGCCATATTCGCGGGAAAACCGCTATATCATAGCGTTAAATTTAAGTTTTACATGTTTCTACATCTGGAAATTTAGTTCGAAAACAAGTAATAAAGATGAACCCATGTTTTCTTTTGTGTAGGATTCTATACTGCGATTAGATTTCGTCATTGATAAAAAAAAATTGATTTCTTAGATCACATGTTAACTGTGCCTTTTGATGCCTTTTGTAACAACATATGACTTTAGCTTTATGACCAAATATTGCACGTATGTATGCTTGTTATACATGCGCATTTATAAAAAGTACCGGGAATATAAAATAGATTTTTTCCTTAATGATTAAGATTTTTCGGATTGTATTTCTCGTATCAAGTGCTTTGAGTTCCTTCTCAAATTACTTCTCATCAAACTTCAAGTTTAGTTATGGGAGAAACAAAAAACCAAACATAAACTGTGAAATATTGATGACAATAATCGTAGTATGTCGAAGAGATTTTGTATTTCCAGGAAAGCGAGAAATGAGTATGAAACGATTGCCTTCAAGTCAAAGAGAAACTTGCTTTTCTTTTAGGAATCGGAAGGGAAGATGAGTGAATCATGTGATAAGAATTGTATGAAATTTTCCTAACAGAAGTTTTTCCTTTTAGAAACCGGAAGGGAATTCGAGAGTGAATGATGTGATAGGGTGCACAAGTTTTACGAAATTTTTCAGCTTATGTTGCTTATGTCTACGTTTCCAAAAATGGATCTTTTATTGGGTGTTACAAATTAATCACGCTTTTCTATTCTCAGTTTCACAATTCAGTTTTAATCCGGTTTCAAAGTATATGTAGAAAATTACAGTGGAAATGATTCTTAGTTTAGATGAGAGACCCTTTTCATTGTGAGCAGTGACTCTAAATTTTGCACATCGTAACGCTTGATTTTACTATTTTTAATGAAAATCGTAGATATTCTTTTTGGATTACTTTATGCAACAATATCTGCATTTTTCTTCTTTTCCAATCTCTATAATAAATCAATGCTCTCTTCTTTTTTTTTTGGTATATTTGTGTTTAATTATCGCGAAAAAGCTTTGCATATATGTATTACAATTTAGTAAACTGACAAAGAAATCTTCCATAAGATAGAATTATGTATATGTTCTGAGAAAATTCAGCTGTGTTGTTCAGGCTGTTATTTGCAATGGATATTAAGGAAGGAAATGGAACATACGTATCAAGGTTTTTACTTCGATTTTCATAGTTTTGGCATGCAGTGAATGCTATTCGTACCCTAGAGCCTTCATAATTTAAAATGATTCCAAATCGCCTATATATATATATACGTACTTATACATACATACATGCATATGTATATGTATGTAAATACATATGACATATTGGGTGTCATGTTATGTCTCCGCCGTTTTATATAATAATACATTTTTGAACTTCCGTTTGTAGCCTGTTCGCCGGTCTTGCTTCGCCAGTTGCATAATTTCATCAACTTTTTCATTGACTGGCTGACCAGAATCGAGGTACATTTTTTACATAATTTCGGAACGAAATCGAACAAACCACTTCTGTGTCCTTTGTCCGCTCACAGCATTCTCACCGTACACTTCACTAAGTTTTCATAAGGTTTTGTAGCGTTTTTACCTTTTTGATACGAAAAAGCACCACATAGCGTATATGACCTGATATTTTACACATTTTCAAATCAAAATAATTTCTTACGCGAGTAAAGAATTAGAAAACTATCTTCACAAGAAATGTAGGCTGAAATTTCATCTATTAAGCACATGCTCGTTTAGGATTATCTGATGAGTGTTGCCAGATAAGTATCTAAATGTAGCTAATGGTGAAAAACGAGAATTTTGGAACAATTCATTGTGATGTCATAAACGAAATAATGAAACTATTATATTCCTAAAATATATTTTTAGAAATTTCCTCACGTATGATTGATTTTAAAATACTTATTAATTTTTTTTTTTTTTGCTTATAACAATTATAATGAATTAAATAGTTTCCTGTAAATTCAAGTTTTTTGAAAATATAATACAAGATTTATAGAAGACAAAAAAAAAAAATTAAATTTCCGTTCATCAAAAAATATATCTCGATTTATGAAGATTTTACTTACATACCTCTGCGAGCGAGCGTTGATTTTCCCGTGTAATCTGGAAAATCGACATATATGAAGTGCGTGTACTTAATAATCAGAGACGAAAAAGTACTTTAGCAACGAGTAAAGATAAGTACACACAATTGCACTTATGCACACAAGCAGAAAGTTAGCAGAAGGAACATAAGAGAATCTTTTTTTTCTCACACGCACACAAGTTCGTTCGTATCTATATACTTGCAGTTTTATCAAATTATCAGACAAACTTTACATATGCTGCATGTGAAAGGGAACAGATTGACGTTAAAATCATTAAATAAACGAGTGTTAAATTTCACAGTAAATTTTTTGGCGGAAAAGTCTGTTTATCGATGCATAAAATGTCAAAAAATTTTTCATACTTTCGTCTTCACGCACGTCACGTACACACGAAATTGTAAAGAATTCAGGCTGAGACAGATGAAAAGAGGAATGAATGCTGACAAAAAAGACAGAAAGCTAAAGTTCTTAGCAAGAGCAGCAGCAGCAGAATAAGTAACAAGCAAGGTGAACAGAAGTAAAATCATTGTCATCATCGCTAATGCCATCTCTGTGATCGTTGAAAAGCTTTATACTACGTATACAAACATATGTATATATGTGCAATACTTATTTAAGATATATATTTAAAACCGCACATGCACAGGCAATTTACTTAAGACTTTCTTTCTGCATCTGCTTTTTCGATACTGAGCGAACGGTTTGTACGTGAGCTTCGAAAAAACGCATAAAGAGCATTTTAAACAAAATGAAAATTTACATTGATTGTAGTCGCAAAATAAACATATACCATACGAGGAAAAAATGAGAAAAATAACTTTTATTACATAAGAAAAAAGAAATTTATTCAATTTTTCTTTTGTTTTTCGTTTTTTTTTTTTTTTTAAACATTAGAGTGTTTTTCCATAATGTGCTTTCTTTCTAAATTGTTCTTTGTACATTTATCTGGCTCCACACAGAATATAAAGAAGATAAAGCGTTCTTTTCTATTTCTTGCACAAATTTTGATGCGTGATGTCAGTATCTTGACAAGAAAAATTTTCAAAAAATATATTCAGCTTTCAAGAAATTAGAGGGATTTTGTTATCCTGTTTGAAAGACTTTGAAGAACTAAATACGAAATATTTGATACTTTGGGATTTAAGATTTGGAATAAAGTTCGCTCGATTGGATTTGATGTTTAGAGTTTCCTAAGCAGAGCGATAGATAAGTGCGTTGATACATCCGCTCGAAATTCAATTTCAAAACGATTTTTCTAGATTACTTTTCCGAGCTGGTTTTTTAAGTCCTTGTTAGGAATTAAATTTATTATAGAATTACAATGAAGTTCAATATTTATAACGAAATTTTGCGTATGAAAGCATGAAAAACATTAACGAAAAGACATGCAATAGAGACAAACCACCAAAAAATGGTCATATGGTTTGAACTAAGCATTCAGGAAGTGTGTTGTGAACGGTCAACCAGGACTTCCAAAAGCAAAAGCCTCAACAAACTGAAAGCATAGCTTTTGATAAACTACTAAGTCATCTTAACAAAGGTAAAGTCAAACTCGATCGTGATATATTTTTTAACGGTTTTATGCGCAAAGAACTTAATGTAGCCTAAGCTATAGCAAGTGGATTGAAAGCACAGTAAAACTTCGTTTAACTCGTTGATAAAACCCTGCTTCTGTGATCTGCGCTAGCTATACATTTTTCCCATCTGTCTGGCAATTTTTGCAAGCTACGCCAAAATGAGGCAAATCAATCTCATCGAACCACTAAAGCGCTCTTGAGCTAGCTTCTTGTGTGAAAGTAAATGACCATCAAAAGGCCTCAAGTCTGATAAGTAAGCCACATGGGCTGGCGCTTCTTAGTTGAGTGCTTCCAAAGAGTTTAGAACCGGCCTTGTGGCTGAATAGACGGATGCTGATATCGATCAATTGTTGTTCGTAACCTTTAGAATTAACAGTTTCATCAGACTTTATCAGTTCCTCATAAACCATTCTTTTCTTATGCTATCAAATACACAAATTTGTTTTTTTGAATAAAGCGATCCAGCCTTGCGGCCGATGTGGATAGAGCGCCTGACTCTAGTCACCATTTTTTGCATTTCTGGAAATTTCAGAACAAATTCATCTTTCATCTCCAGTTACAATAAAATTCAAAAACGAATTACTTTTGTATCGTTCGAGCAAGAAATCAACGCTGCAGCGAATGGTCCTCTCATTTGGCACAAAACCCGGAATGTTCATCACTATTACAGACTATCCTGATATCCCGTCAAATTTCGAGTTTGTATTCACATCTCTGGTAAACGGAACAGAAATTGAGGGCGAATCTAGGAGATGCTTTTAAATTGCTCTTCGATCTTAGACAAAGTTTAGTTTGAAAGACATTATTCAAGTTTTAAGAAGTAAGTAGTAGCTTTTGTCTTTTCTAATATATCCACTAAGATCCACAAATCCAACTTAGCATTTTACACTTTACAATGTATTTTGCAATCTTTGTGTGCTGGCTTAAGGGTAATAAGTACTAAAATTTCAACTCGTAAATTAAATATTGTGTTTTTATTTCCTTTCACATTAATTATTTATTTCGTTTAACTTCAAGGTTTAAAGCTTTCAAGTATAGAAATTTTAATAAAATTTAAAATATTTATTTTAACGAAATGTAGTTCTTGAAACAATTAAACATTACTAAGTAAGTGTGTGTATGAAGCACATTTGAAATCTTCATTAAACATTATTCTCCTTAACAAGATTTTGCCAACTTATTGGCATTGGGGCATAAATAAATATCAAGTGCAGTCAGAAAGCAAGAACCAACAAAGTCTAGGCTAAATTCGAACAACAGTTACAACGACAACAGCATCGAAATGATGGCTAACTCAGCTTAAGGACTTATGTAATTGAAGACAGTCTTATGAAAAGCGGGTCGGAGTGATAGAGTGAATGAATGAATGTAAACGCCCGTAACACAAACAAAACTTAACTAAGGGAATAAACAAACATATATATTTAAGTTGATTGTGTTAATTCTCAATTGATTTGTATTCTGTTTTCAAATTACAATTATATGAAAAGTTTATCCTTATGCTGTGCCTTGCAGTTTATTTGTCGTATGCATTTACTGCGCCATGGGAGAATGTAGACGAAAACGAGCCCAATTAAAATTAAATTAAATTTAAGAGACTCTGGGAAATCGACATAATGTGTAAGTTTTGATAGTTAATGTTGGATTTAAACAAATGATGAATATATGCATCAGAAAAGTGTTCTTTCTTTCTCGTATTTTTTAAAACTTTATTTTCCTTTTAAATTTCGCCTAACATTTTAAGCAGCTTTTTATACCCACAACTAAAAGGTGATAGGTATATATCATAACCAAGAAAGATAGTAATTAAATTGTTTAATGAAATACACTTTCGAGTTTTTATTGTTTTTTCGTTTCCTTTAAGTGTAATTCAAAAATATCCATATGTGATGAATTTTGTCTCTATCTCTATTCCTCGTAATCCCTAAGCCTTGATGACCATTGCCTATCTTTTAGTACAGATGTTATAATTTGAAAAACTTGCTCATTACGGATTAGCTAGAAGAAATGAAACTGTAGATGCTGCAGATGGTAAATGGCATTCGTTAGAATATAGCAAAAATTTGAAGAGATTTTTGTTACTTACGATTTATATACGATTTATATTGGATATTATTTGTTATGTAAGTTTTTTTATTTATTTTGTAACATGTTTGTTCTTTATTGTGCAAATTTTTATTGCTATTTTATTGTTAGCCGTTTAACAATAACTTTTTTTGGGAAAATTTCTTGCTTCTTTTCAAAGATTTTTCTGAAATTCAATGTTTCTGGGTAACTTTTTACGTAGACAATCCATGTTTGATTTTATATAAACATATTTATTTACTAATTTTTTATTCTTTTCGATATGCATTTAAAACAGGAAAGTAATATTCTAGAAACGAATACAACGTACTAGTCTGTGTACGATGTTTGATTGGATATTTCAGCTCCATGTACACAACGTTTGCTGTAGAAACACAATTTTATGCAATTTCGCAAAAAGTCGTGCACAGACAACTGTTCATAAATTACTACATTTTTATGTATTGGATTGAAGGTAATAATGGGCAAACTCTTTCTTCGCGTAAACTGGGTTTCGATTTTGACATTTAAATTTAATTAGCGCAACATAAAGCTGTAGGGTTTTGAGACCGTAGTATAGACAAAAGCGAAAATAATAATATAAAATAATATATAATAATAATATATAATAAAAAATTAAGGAATTTGACCTAACGATACAATTAAAAAAATTTCGGACTTAGTTTGTTCTTCTATATCAAGTTTCGCGGTCATAGCTTTGACATCAATAGAGAATCTAAGTCATTTGTACTATTCATTCTAATACGTATATTAAAAGGAATTAAAAACATTTTATAAGTCCGCTATAGTCTCTTTAGTCATATCTGTTGATTTAATAATAGAGAGAAGTGTGTATTTAAAATTTTACTTTTCCCCCTTTTTCGAATGTTATTAGCAGCTGTAATAATAACGTTGACATCCTTCACTAACGTATGTTGATGATGTTATTTAACAGATTTTTCTCCTTTTCTTTACATAACATCAATATGGAAATGTTCATAATTTCGAAAACTAAATGAATATGTAGGTGATGTTAAATTTAGTGAATACAAACGCACACAAAAACAGTTTACTCGAGAGAGAAATTAGATAGAATTGAGGTTCTCGTTTTTTTTCTTTTAATATATAAAATATAAGTCAACGAGCATTCCATGAGAGTTGCATTGTAATTCTTGTTGTGTGTATGTTGTTTATTTACTTCATCAAGGCATGCTTAATTGTTTTAATTCTTTTTGTACCTAGAGCCACATAAGATGATAATATTATAATCTGCCAAACGGTTGCTAAGATGTACGGAACACGTATCTGAAGTCAAATATAAATATTTTACATGTTCATCTACTTAGCATCAAATTCGGAAATTATTTTATTGCGTTTGCCAGATTATCCTTTGGAATTAAAATAATTTGTTTTATTGCTCAACACGTTTCGTTGCCTTATTTCGATACATAAAACTTTGATATACAAAACTTTAGCGTTTCGCTTTTAAATTTTAAAAGAATTTAATTAACATTCGTTCGCTTTTTAAGAAGTTGTTCTTTTTGCATGTCTTCGTTAACAATGGAACAGAAAGAAAACAGAAACTTTTAAGTTTTTATTGAATTATTTCCAGTTTGCCTTCTTTTGTTTTGGTTTTTCTTTTCCTTTTCACTAAAAATATGTTTTTTTAGGTTTTTTTGTGCGGTTTGATTTTCTTATTCATTTTGATTACTTTTACAAAAGTAAGAAATTGAGAAACTGTTTACTTGCTTTTATAAATTTTTTATCAGTAATCGTACTGAAAAAAAAAACGAGTCACGTTTGCCTTGAGTCGTATCCGAAATACACAACTTCTTCAATAAATAAAAAACATTTTTATTCATTGTGACCGATCAGATGATGTGTTACTATTACACCCCTACAAATATTTTTCAATATTTATTTCTTTGTCTGACATAGACGAAACCGTGGACGAACATAATTTGTTTGTGGTTTCATAGGCGGCTTTCGATTATTTCCAAATTTCTACAACCATTAATTTTGAGCCAAGATGTCTTCACATTAAAAGTTCCAATAATGCCCCCCTCACAATATGTGTTAAACTGTGGCCTTTGTTTTATTCCGGCGTAGCCCAGGCAATTTTAAAATATAAGATTATTTAAGAAAACCCCGCAAACCGAATAAATTATATTTTCTTCGAATATCGATTCCTTCAAGAATGTATTCGCTTAGTGAACTCTTTGATGCCTACTGCTGTACAGAGTTGTATCGCCAATCCTGAGTTATTATAAAAGTGACAAATTTTATCAACCAACAAAAGCATATTCCAAATTATAATCAGAAATGTTTTATGATACTATGTTAATATAACAACACATAGTTCTTAAAAACTTTATGAAACTGTTTACATAAGTAAACGACTTTGTGTAACAAAAGTGCAGACAATAATTGAAATAAGAAACTTTTTACGAATAGTTCGCACTTTCCTTTCTTTTGAAGGTGCGATGATATGATAATTGGGAGCATTTCTTGTGAAGCGTATGTAAACGTTTGTGAAAATTGCTACATCTTTTTTGTAACTTGTTGAGCAAAGGAATACATGAAAATTGCTCTTTTTTTATTTCGATTGTTTCAATTTTCTCGAAAACAGTGAATATATGCAATAGATCTTATTTTTGTCTCACTTTTTATAATGTTCGGAATAAAAGTAGTAGAAGTAGATTCACGAAATATTCCGGTTAGAATATAACTTTGACTTTTCCTTTCCAATGTTCAGTCTTTAAACTTTACGGAGCACTACAAGACTAAGTTGGGTCCCATGAACAATCAATGCGTTTCCTATATTCCCATCAAAATTGATGATAATGGATGTCGCAATATTTTTATTAGTGAAGGTGGAGGTTTTTCGTTAAAACTCGCTTAGTAGTGCTTCGTGAAATTTGAAGTTGTTGCGAACGATGCCGAATTCATATTTTCAGATTTTTGCCGACACTCTCGTTTACAGTAGCAATGTTTTCAAGACACTGATTACGGTACGTCGAAGCAAACAAGGCTTACTGTCTATAATCGATTCGATTTCCCCAAATTTTTTGACCTCTCTACGAATTCCTAATAGATAAGGTGCACTTTCCCGACTGAAAATTCCGTGAAGTTTGCGGGCGTTCTCAGCATAACTTTACCCATTTTTGTAATAGGTGTTTACAATGAAATTATGCTGACATATTAAACATTTAGTATTGGGAGATTGAGAGAGCAAATTATTATAATATAGAAAAATGACACGAAGACTTCGAACAAATATTGCTTTATGGAGTCGAAATATTCACCAACAACCGAACATACGAGGAAATGAATTCGAAAAGCAACGGTCACATCGAAATGTATGAAGAAGATGGACACAGGCACCATCACATTTAAGTCAAAATGAAAAAGAAAGCATAATACAGAACCAAATGAATCAATGAGATTAAGAATCGCACGATTGCATGCATTTGTAATTGAAAATCGTCATCAGCAACGATTGACATATGCTAGAGAATCTCGAGCAAATGCAGTTGATGAGAACAGAAATTTGGATTTATAACGTCAACGAGATAGAATGCAAAAACTCCGTTCAACACATACAACAATTTTTAGTGGCACAGCATTCCCATACAAGATTGAAACCGATTATAAATCACATAATTGTGTGATTATTAGCGAAAAGGATAGTGCGTGTGTGAATATTGTGACACTTTAAAATTCAATAGACAAACAGATGTGCAGATGGCAAAATGCATCGTCTAACTAGTAGGCATTTCGAATGAATCAAAACATTTTATGGACAATATACGTAAAGATAATTTTTGTTTTAAAATGACATCTTTTGGTTGCAAATCTAATCGTACGTAATAATTGCATGATGAAATTGAAACATTCATGGGTAACTTTGCATTTACTTGGCGCTATGTTATCATTATCATATGCGGATCATCAATTTTTGCAAAATTCATTTCATATATTCATATATATTCAATAAGCAAACTAATCATCGAATGACAATCAATAATGGATTGCAACGAAGAGTTTTCACTAAATTGCATACGTTTTTAAACCAAATTAATGAATTGATTAAATTGTTCAAAAGTTACCTTAACAATAATAGGGGTTCTGATGCCCATAAAATATAATAATTCGTACGGACACAACTTCCGTTGGTGAATACGCTTAGAGCAGGCGTTCCAATCATTCCATTTCGAAAACGTCAATTCACCTCATGAGTAATGTTATCGAAGCAGTAATTTTGATTGGCCAGTTCAAAGGAAAAAATGTTTCACTTGCACCCGTTCGAATTTGAAAGATTGCAATTTCCAGTTCAATTCGCATTTTCAACGACAATAAGCAGGTCTCAAGATTAGCCGGCTTAAATTTTCCGATGATGTTCGACTTTTAGAAAATCTTTTGGTTTTTTATGAAACACACACTACTGCGGATAACCAGATATTTTATAGAAATTAAGTTCTAACATTTAAAGTTAAATTTATTTTTAAAAATCCATTTAACTTGGCTATCATTTATTGTAACTGAATTTTATGGGTAAATGAATAAATAAAGAAATAAATAAAAATATTCTAGAAGGACTATTAATATTAACTATAAAGCTAAATATCCGTACCAATACCATTTGAGATGTGAATGTGAGTAAGTAGCTCAGTTAGATGTAGCGTGTCATAGGTTTCTTCAGCCGACCGAAGGCATATTTGAAGAACGCTACTAAAAACACGATTTATTTGGAAAATAATGTTCGGTATGGCAAGACTCATCCAAGAAACATTAGTAGGACTGCACTTTCCGCTGTTATCCAGCAGACATTATTTCTTCTCATTAACATTGCTTTCATTCGATGGAATAATATCTTCTTCCATTTTTAAGATGACACGTAAAGAACTAATCCTTTTATGAACAGACTTCAAAGATTTGTTATCCTTTTCAAAAGAAATTCATACACGGCCTTAAAGACCGGAAAACTATTGACTGGAGATGGACGACACTGAGTGAGATGGATCGTGTAGTCTAAATCAAAATTTTTTTCTTGTTTAAAGCCATCCGAAAGTCCTTATAATAATAATTCGGTTTTGGCCCGCAATGATTTGCAAATAAAACTAAATAACCTGCAGTGCGTTTATGATGGTCTGATAGTACAAAAGAAAGGAACGTTTTGTCGCGTTGTATCACATTTAGTATCTTTCCTTAAATACTTATTTTATATCTGATTTTTCATATTTTTTCTGATTTACCGCCGCTAGCAAGGGATGCGATAAAAATGATCTCATCATTTAGTTCAAAAATGTCAAAGATCTGGTCACAATTTCGTGCTCTGAATCTGAGTTATATTGTGAATCTTCCGGACTATTTTGTTCAGTTTGCTCTTTTAATGCTCACCTATGCTACTACTTAAAGCCTTTATAAAGACTTGCTTGCTTCTGTCTCTCTTACGCTGAAATATTCCAACTCACAAAATCTCAGACTCAAAGTTAACATTTTGCGGGTTTGAATTTAAGACTACAAATTATTGTCATTCTTCTTCATAATCCAAGTGAAAGTAAACCAAGCCCCAAAAAATTTCAGCGGAAGCTCGTCCCAACGAAAGTATAACTTTATGATATTTTTTTGTTTAACGATTTCTCTCCTGTGGCTTATGTTTTTCTCATCTTCAGAAATATTTTTTTCGTTTCCATTTCGGTGCTTCGTCGCTTTTTCCAATTATCGGTTTGTGTTTGGACGACTACAAGTAATTTAAAATTTGAATGTATGCTCATACACTTGTACATTGGAATTATATGAAATACAATCATATTTTACTCATAACACATCAGTCAGTAATTCTCGGGAATGACATGTAGATGTTGTGTCTCTAACAAAAATTCCATATTATTTAAATATGATATGACGTCTATTATATTTTCATAACATTTCGCTCAGATATGCTATAGCTTTAATGGCTTTACTTTTGTCATTTTTGTTAAACAATAAAAAATCCGATTTTCGTCTGTTGATTGTTTCTTGAGAGGAGAATATATGCTTCAAACTTAGGTTTGGCATGAAAATTGTTACGACAACTATTCTTTGAAAGAGTGTTATGGTCGTTTTCTGGTATTAAACGACGGACTCCGAGCATGCCAAACTGCAGATGCCCACCAAAAAGAACAAACAGTTAGACCAGAAAACATCAAAAAAGTTGTGAAAATTATTCTCGATATTGAAATAATAAGTTTACAGGATTTGGATGGTATAGTAGGAAAAAGTCTGCGCAATTAAGTGCAAGAAAATTTTGATGTAAGCAAGCTGCCTTCCAATAGGGTATTGCGTTTACTTATTTATCAGCCCATAAGTCGATTAACGGTTACGATAGGAAAATTTCATGAGTTGAAATTCGAATCTGTCGCAAATCTTATAAAGATATTTTACATTACATGGGAAGATAATTACCGAAACTGCGTTTTTTCTGTTTTTTACGAGGAAAATGTTATAAAAACTTTAGGAAGTATTGGACTCATTGCATTTTGTTGACAAAAATTTCAATTAAATATCGAAAATTGCAACTGAAGAAAAAGTATTTTTCTTTCTTTTAGTCCTGGGAATTATTGACTTATGTTTCACATAGATACACATATACATTAAAATACATAAGCAATTCATATTTCATGTACATTTGCTTGTATTCATAGATAAATTTTTCTTGCTGTGCTGTGAATATTTCCAGTTTCGTTGTAGTTATAGTTATTGTTGATGAAACTTGTGAATTTTTAAATTTAATTTATTTGTCTTTTTGAATTTTGTTTTTGTGTTTATTTTTGCAGATAAATATGCTATATTTTTTAAATGAGAAATAATGAAAAAATCGAAATACAGAAATCTACAGCATAAAAAGTAAAACAAATACGTTAAAAGAAAAGATGTTTATTCAAATAAAAATCGATATAAGTAGCTAAAGCTCTCGGCTAGGATCGAACATCTATATTAGTAACCAGCTTTCTTGAGAATACGCCCTTGTTACCTAAATTTTCGTATACTTCCTGCATTCCCCTACATTATAATATTCATGTGGTACGATTTATGGAACGAAGAATTGAAACCATCGCGTCCATCGATCGTGGTAGATATTTCATCGATATTTTGTTGAGAAAACAACTTCAAAATAAAGCAAAATTTAAAAAGTTTTACTCTTAATGAAAGACCCTATACATGCCAGTTAACAATTATTTTCTTATGGATAGTCTTATGTCTTAATGTAATCTTGTGGTTTTTTCCTTTTTTTGTTTATTTTTTCTGACTAAAGAATTAAAGCATGAAATGCTACTTTTTGAGCAGAAAATTGTAGACGATTTTTTTAAATTTGTTTACGAAGGGGTAGTGTGCACGTTTGTATTTTTTTTAAACGTATATTCCTGTATTTGTGGTGATACTTTATACCGGTTTTCTGCAAGTTTTTCTGGCGCATATTAACACAAAAGCAAGGTTGGAAAATTCTTTCTGGTTGCCAATGAAAAAGGGTTTTGTTTGCTTATAAGAATTCTGGAAATATTTAAAAATTTATGAAACATTTAAAATTTAAAAAAATTTTTATGAATAACGTGTGGCAAGACACATTTTCGGAATTATGGAAAAGTTTGTGATGTGTTCCATTACATACGACGACTGCTATTAACAAAAATATAAAATATAGGTGAGGGATTTAAGATTCGTCTCAAGCTTCCTTATTTCTTGTCCTTAACAGACAGACAAACAAACAGACAAATAGACAAATCCGCAAACGAATATGAATGACAACTTCTTTCAACTTCTTTCAAAATCTCTTGCTGTGATTGAAATAAAGTGACAAAATGACAAAGTGACAAACTTCAGAGAGATTCGCATGGTATATTAGTGACTAAAACAAATTAAATATAAATTAAATATTTAAGATTTCGTCTGCCAGTCTTCGAATTTTCAAGTTTATGGCTTTCTGGCTTGCTGGCTTTCTGGCATATTCATGACATTCCAAATATCTCAATTTCATTTTCTTAAGGTATTTTAAAATATACATTACGTTGTGACTTAAATGGAAATTTTTGTCTAAAACATTCTTGTAACTTTCTACTTATTTCTTGATGACAAAAATTCATCCTTTGAAATATGTTTTCGTAAAAGCTTACGAAATATTTTTTTAAAGTTTACTACAGAGCACATACCTACGTACATGTATAACTTTGAGATGTTAAATATGCTACACTTTTAAGTATATTCAAAAACATTTTAGTATATTGCTGACATGAGACCGATACGTATAGAAATATATATTCAAAAAAACTTTAACATTTTCTAAGAATCATAAAGAACCGTAAAAGTGTAGCATTACAAGATATAATCCCTAACAAAAGCTTCCCTTTTCATGAGATGCACTTGTCTTGATTAAGATTCTTAAAAAAAATTTGTCGCAAAAAAAAAGGAAAAATTTGTTAGCAAAGGAAAAATTAAAAATAGATATTAGATTTATGTGCACACAAAGCATGTTTTTTTGTTTTAGAATATATTTAGTTTCTTTGAACATATAATTAATCAGAAGAGCAAATAAGTGCATAAAATTCGCTTCACTTTCGCTTTGTATTTTACCCTTCAGCTTCCTGTCTTATTCTCTTCGCCGCTTCCAGAAGACTTATATCGATACAATGCGTGAAGAATGATATAACATTAGCGAGGTTTACTTGCGATGTTTGCGTTTGCGTCCGAAATCTTATAAACTCTATATATATATATATATATCTTCAGCTTTAGTGTCAAATGGGGAATTAAACGCTTGATACTTAGGCTTTGTTATGCTTTAAGCAAACTCTGACTTAGCAATTGTTTACAACATCCCTACGTTCTAGATTATACTTTAGTTACGGTGTAGCATGCTCACTGAATATATTATGTACATACGAACACCGCTGTAGATTTTTCAGGAGAAACTTTTTTTGTTGCCTTAACTTTTAGAAAATATGGAGAAAAAAGTTTACTGCTCGAAAGAAATTTTTTCCTTGCAATTGTCAAGGTTTTTCTCGAATACTCGAAAAAGATTCCTGCATCAAATAAGACTTGGAGCTCGAACGCTACAACTTCATGTTTTGCTTGCTGATTCCTAAATGATAAGAAATGTTTTTAGAAAGCGTTATTGTGCATTTAAAAATCGTTTTCACACAAAAATGCATTAAAGTACTTTCATCGAGACTAATGTTAAATAATAGACATAAGGCTGAGAAGTTATTTCAACGGAATGAGTGTACCCGCGAAGAAATTAAAACCATATGATAAAGATATTGATATTAAGTATGAACTCATAGTTCACAGTCTGTGCAGATACCCTGCCTCTTTTCAAATCATTCTCATATACTTCTTCCTGCATATTTTTTTCCTGCCGTTCCCTCTGTTATTTCTCCTCATGTAACATGTAAAACACGAAATTCTACCTTTTAGAGAGGCGACAAAAGGAGTACATTTTACCAAAAAACTTTCGAGAAAAGAGAATGAGGAAAACAGCAGAGAATTTTTGTGCTTCTAAGATTGCAGGTCAATTGCAAAGACTTATGATAATAAAAAAGGATAACTGTACAATATATTTCAAAGCTTCGCACTCGTGTTTCTCGAGGTGGAAAAGCGGGTATTTTTCTCCATTCGGAGTTTTGCAAGATCTTTAAAATCACATTATCTAGGGAAACATTTAATTTATTTTAAAAAATATTTTTAAACTTCCCTTGCGTTTCTTTTGATGTAAATTAACTAATTATTTTTCTTTGTTTTTTAATTGGAATTTGTACCAACTGAAGCTTTTTAAATGGTTTCGGGATTCTCATTTTTAGTGTTGGATGGTACGTTATTTCTCCGCGGTTTTTTGCTGTATTTTTCGCCTCCTTTTTGCAGTCTGTTCTTGTCAAATAATTCTAAACTGTCATACGGTTGATGTTAAGCACTTCCGCTATTTGCTGAAATCTTGCATGACGGTCTTGCTTCATCAGTTGCAAAATTTTATCGACTTTTTCAGTGACTGGTCGACCAGAATCGAATTTCAAATTTAACAGGACGGAGTAGAGCAAACCATTCTTGGATCTTTCACAGCATTCTCACCGTTCACTTCACAAATTTTTCAGAAGCTTTTGCAGCATTTTTACCTTTTTTTGCAGTAAACACCATCACATAGCGTATGTCTTCTGATGTTTCCCTCATTTTGAAATCAGTATAACTTTTATAGCGAACAAAGAATTAGAAAATCATTTTCACGAAAAATGTAAGCTGAAATATCATCTTTGAAGCACATGTTCGTTGGAAACTAACAGCTGCCAGATTTCTAAGCATCACCACCGTCCATTGGTAAAAAACCACAGAGACTTTTTATAAGATTCAATATGTTTTCAAAAATTTTGAAGTACTTAAATGCATTCTCTTCCAACATAGGAAAATAGTCAAAAAAAAATTAGTAGGATGTTACAGTGATTTCCCCAATTAAGGTAATTACTAGACCACTAATTCTAGTAATAAGTACTTTCGCTGTTATTATTGATCTATTCTTGCTGTTAAAAATTTCTCTCAATAACTATACAATATTTAAAATATTAAATTTTTTCTTCTTTATAACATAACCATGACAGAAGAAATGTTCGATTTATGAACTTGCAACTTATCGCCAGTTGCAACCCATTGCATAATACAAGTCATTGTAACACGCATAATAATTTACTTTTAATTTGAATTTAAATATTCGATTTCATTTCGAAAATTACAATATACTACCTCTGATTCTGCTATGGCTTCTAATCCTTCGTTGCTGGATTTCCCAAGGTACCGTTGTTGATCGCCCTTACCTGTTGGTATTCCTACGAATTTTCGTGAATCTTTTCGTTAATCGCTAGCTGCATATTTTTTTCTGTCTCCATCAGGCAGAGCACAAGTGGCAATTTCCTTTTGCATAACTTTTGAATGTTTTTATGTAGATTTATTTTATTGCTCTGTGGTTTTAGTAACAGTATATGTTATCATGTTTGTATTTTAATATTTCAGTTGGGTGAAAGAAACAGTTAATACCACTTTTCACAATACATAGCTTTAGAATCACGTAATTTTGCTTAACAGAGTATATCGCATCGCACGAGTATGGTGATAATTAAAAAAAACCTTTGGAACCTTTGTTAATTTAATTGGGTTTTGAAAATTAATTAAACTTCTGAAAAAATATTATTTCGACTTAAGAAGGTGCTTCACAGGTTTGTCATAACATTTGTAGTGTTTGTGCTAAAGATTTTTTATAAAAATTAAAAGCTTGCAACAGATTTGTCCGTTTCCGTTTCAGCATTGAAGATGCACCAATCTCTTGTCGCATAAACCATTAATGAAATTGGGCAAGGAGTTAAGTAAGACTGGTGAATTTCATGTTTTGACATCCAGTTTTGAACGATTGAACACAAAGAAATTCGCCTTTAAATACCACATTAAATAACAATGAAATTTTCAATCTGCGATTCGCTGTTGGAACGCAACGGGAACGTATCAGTTCTCAAGAAATCGACAACGGGCGATGGAAAGCCGCTCGCATACATAATTTACGAAAAATATTAAGGTTAGATTGCTCCACAGAATGCGGAATCGCAGCAAACCGTTCAGAATAGATTAAGAAAAAGCATGGTTTCCCATCATGATAATGCCAGACTCTACGCATCTTTAAAGGCTTAGAAAAAGTTTTCAAAGAAAAAGCTTGGCTAGGAAGTTTTAATGCATGCACCCTCTAGCCTAAAACGATTATCATTAGTTTCCTTCTTAGCAGAAAATTCTTAATAGTTTAAAGATACTTTAGAGAGACTTGTGAAAATCATTTGGTCCAATTCTTCGTTAAGATATTCTAGAAATTCTACAGTGATGATGCATTAGTTTTACTACAAAAATGCTTCCGATCGAAAAAGTAAGAAATTAATGTGTTTGAATTTGCGATTATTAGAATATAAATTTTTATGTATTGAAATATTGGAAATTTGTTTAAAAGTTCAGGATAATCTTTGCACTGAGTGCATACTCTGGTAAAGGGCAGAATGCATGCCCGAAAAATCATCAAAAGTGATGTGATTCATTCCACAGTATTGATAGAAAAAAAATTAAAAATACTAACAAAGGATTACCTTGAAATATGTTGTTCACAACTAATTAGGAACTTGTTGCAATTGTTGATTTGAAAATAGAAATAAATCTGAGATGAAATTCAAAAATTTATAACAAAAATAGCTTCAACAAACTGTGAGTGTTAAGGCGCCAAAATTTCGTCTTAAAGTGAATTAATTTGTCTTACTTATGTTTTCTTCATATAAAGACTTACCCTAAGCTTTTTAAGTAAAAGAAATAACAAAAGTTCTATTTAATGTTCTTAAGATATTGGTTTAACAGAATTTTCAATTTCCTTATCTGAGTTTTATTAGCAAAACTCTTCATTTGTATGTTGGAAAAATTCATTAAAAGACTTTAAAAAAAAAAAAAATAAATAAATAAAAAAGTAAAATGAAATCCTTGCAATGGCGATAGAAGAGAAAGAGAAAAAAAATCAATTTTTCTCTGAAACGAGAACGTGACCAGCAGTATAAAATTCTCAATTTTGTCATAAGCAAATGTAGGAAAACAAAAAACTGGTCGTTTCTAACCGCAAATATGGTATCAAAACTAAAGTTAAATAAAATTTCACTTTGTTGGCGGTCCAAGTACCAATAGTTTTAATAGTCACATCTTTTTTCTTTTGTTTTTTTGACTAAATGTTTGTTTTTTTTTTTATTGTTTGAGATCAGAGCATATGCACATCACCACGTAAGCAAATATACACATTGAACTCTCTCCGAGTTTCGTTTACTTTCGACTTTCGTCCTCAAAAAGAAGCCATCGGCGTTTTATATATATGTTCTTATTGTTTGTTATTATTGCACTGGAGGTTGATTTTACGAATTTTTCATGATATCAAAGCGTGCATAGCTTTGATATATATTTTTTATTTTTTTTTTTGAAATCATAAGCCCACGTAGACGTAGGCACCGAACATGTGGAAGTGCAATCCGCCGAATATATGTACAAGTTACAAATTGTTTACTCAAACGTTTATTGCAGTGATTTATTATTTCGGCGCTATTCGCTTACAATAGAATCCCTAGGCCTGGTCGCGAATGTGTACAATAAACAACTTTTTCTACGAATTTCCTCATCGTGTATGAATCAAGTGAAGATTCGGATGACTGAGTTAAGCTTTCGGATCAAATTCAATTAATGTAATCGTCATCTTGAAAAACTTTGTCTTATACAATGAGACTAATGCAGTGTGTGCCGTTTAAAAAAAGGCAATTTAATGTTCATGTTCAGGTTGTGCATTTGAAGCCCACAATTAATATCTGTGTTATCATCATTATTATCATCATAAGGAATCTAAACAATTTTCTTGTTTTTCATTTTACACCTTTAATAGACAACAAATTTTTATTTTACCTGGATTAGTGTTAGTGGGTGAAGAAACAATTGCAAACAGTTCGTTTAGTGGCATTAACGTGTGTGCCCTCTATTCAGCTCTTGTAGTCATGTTGAGGCTTTTGCATTTTCTTTGTTTTCAATTTTTTGTTTTCCTTTTTCTTCTTTTTTCTTTTTGCGTATTCCTGTAATGCCGCTTAATAAAACTTTTAATCTTTGTGCATGTTTGCTTATCACTTGTATAAGATTGTATATGCAAAACAGTTTTCGAGCTTATGTGTTGTTTTTATTTTTCGGTTGCCGAGTTTGGAAAAATACCTGTGAAAGCCTATTGAGTCTATGCATAATTTCAAGAGACGCGACTAAGTGCTTCGTCTCTTCTCCTTTTTTCTCTGTTGCAAATATACAAAGTGAAGAACGTTTAATGAAACTTCGGATTTTTATGACATTTTACCATGGCAATCGTTGGAATACTTAGAGATCTTTTAACGATGCAAGCAAAAAGCAAAAAGTGCTCTTTTAAAGTCCTTTATTTCACATTTTTTATCATACACCACTTGGTGTAATAGACGAAGATTGTTTGCGTGACTCTTTGCCTGATATTTTTGCAAAATTTATGCTAAATTATGTGAAATTTTATTGTAGAAGTGTCTCGAATTTACTCTTAATCCTTAATATTTCCAGTACCACCGATGCAAGCCAAACCTTGTCTTTAAGCGATTTTTACTACGATTTTGTGACTGCAGAGATCGGCTATAATTTGAAGGTTGATTTTGAAAAAGTTTTGATTTTAAAATTTTTCCTCGATTTTCGCTTTAAACGGTTGCACAGACACACAGTACTTACAGTTATAAACTTTAAATAGGGTCATGATTGTTGGCACATTTTTACTTAAATTTTGCTTTACATCTGTTTTCGTTCTACTAAGTTCAAAAGGAGAAAACATTTTTTTACGCTCTTCTTAAAGAACTTCTGTTTGGCTTAATTTCCTTTCTTTGAATTGCTTGCAAAATAAACTTACAGGTATTAAAGGTACGACGATTTAAATCTATGTCAAGGTTTGAAAAAAAATTTATTTTTTAAACGATTAAAGTGCCTTTTAAAAATAGTTTGAATTTGTATACTTATGTATAGAATTCGTTACAAATAGTAACAAATGTAAGCTTCTTTTGCAACGCTTTTCTTATCATCTCTTACCTTTAGTCTGGTAGAATTTCTCCTGCCTAAGATGATTAGTTGTCAAGGCCCTGACAGCTTAATACTCTTAAACTCTTCCTCTTCAGTATAAATATTTTTTCTATTTTCCTTTCTTTTTCCCATTGGCCTTCTTCGTCAAGCTTTTCATTTTCTTTTTAAATTCTTTCATCTTTAATAGTTAGTACTCGAAGTATCATAATAATAATGGTTTTATGAAAAAAAAAAAATGTTTTTTTCTTGTTGCTAACATTTGTTATCCCTCTTGCAAGTGAACTTCTACTACATACCTATAGCATTAGCCGGTTAGGGGATAAAAAGAAAATTGCAAAAGAAAAAAAGTTTCGAGAAAAAGGCTTTAGGCTTTTTCTTTTTTTTGATCATACCTCCATGGCTTAAAGACACTCGTTGTAGTATTAACAAGAAATAATTTACATAACTGCTTTATAGAAAGACTAAAGGGAACAAGTAAGAGATTTAACTTTTACGCTTTGCCAGACAAAAGTCACTGACTGACATGATTTCATTTTGAGTGGCTTTTCACAAGGATAAGAGTTTCTTTGTCTCCTCGTTTGTATATAATCTTTTGTTTCTATTCGGATGCGTTTTTGTTTTGTTAAAATTACGACTTAGCTCTCATGTAGGTTTTCTAAGGATCATTTGCTATTATAAAAAAGAGACTTAATTTAAAAGAAACGTTTCCATTATAACGCAGTGAACGTAGTTACACTAAAAATAGAAAACAAACAAAATCAAAAAGAAAAAAAAATATAACAAATTTTAAAATGTTTGAAAATCAATAAAATCATAAAAAAATCATCGACTTATTGTTACTTCGACTCATATGTGCATTTGAGATTTCTTTCTTGCTGAATGTATTTTAATTATTTAATTTTAATTAAACGCAACTAATAATTATATATGAAATAAAATACAAACATTTAGTAATAATGTTGATATGTGATGTATGATGTTCATCATGTTTTATATCCTGCATCCCACATGTGGTAAAGGGTATATTAAGTTCGTGTGGATGTATGCGACATCTAGTAGGTCTATCGTTTACTATATCAATCGATTCGGAATCATTTTCTATATTAATCTAGGCTTGTCTCTTTATCTACATGTCTAATGTCTAATTGACAAAATTTGTCATGTTGTTTTTAAGGACGAAATTGTATTGAGAATGAATTGGATCGGACCAGTTTTACAATCATTCTTCATGCATATGCGTATAATGAGTAGCAGCATTTCGGGATGGATGGATCGGAAGAACTTTCTACCATATAATAGTAGTGTGCCTACGAAAAATTAGCATTTACGTGACAAAAAAGTCAACTTTTTAATATTATGTGATGAAAATTGATCCATAATGGTTCGACATAAAGATTAATTGCACCAAATTTGGACCATGTAAGTTTACATAAGGGTTCTGATCAAAGGAAAGTTGTTAAGAAGAAAGATAATTTTTACTGAAATTATCTAAAGCCAATGTACATTTTGGGTCGTCTTCCTTAAAAGGGATCTCATGAAATATCTGGTATTTTATCTAGAAGTGTTAGGTAAGGCGTAACGATGTAGGGAATTTAATGTAGAGAATTTAGTTGTCCATCTTACCCAACTACAATTTTTTTTAGTTGGTTTTATATGAAAATGTGTCTATCTAAAATATTAACATTTAAACCATTAAACGGCAATTTTAATTTAGTGAACTGTTATCTAAACTATCTTCTTAGTTGAAAGTTAGAGCTTCCCTTAGTTTGCTCAGTGAAGTTGTGAAACAAGCTCTGGCCATGAATATCTAACGGTCATGAAGTTATGCGATATCCATTGCAAGTACAATTTTTGCAGAATTGAAGGATTTCTTTCCATACTATTGATCCAACGATATATAATAGCAGGTCGGCAGCATTTATACGATAAACTTCGCTTTGCTGTAGTGACAGTCTTCGTCGAAACTTGTTTAAAATTAAAGCAGATAATTTTATACGATTTGTCTTGGAGACGAAATTTTTAGCGCGATGAATACAAAATAGATGATGCGTGTTTGGCGAAGAATTACGAATCAGTATAAGGTGAAGAAGGCTTAACTCTGTAATGGAAACTTTGAAAGCGCACACATCGAGGTAAATACGTACAAATATTGTAAATGCGGTATAATCTATGAAGCGCCTTTTAGCACTTAGTCGGCATATTTGAATATAGGAACATACCGTCCGTATGGAGGTAGACCTATGTCTCGCAAATCTCTATTGTACTGCGAGAAGATCAGCGCATACAAAGGTTCAACAACTAATTCCTTTGCATTTATTAGTAAAGGAAAGACAAATAGTAAAGTAATAATAATAAAGTATGCAAATTGAAGGTTACCTTTTCGGCAAGGGAGACCCATTTTGCAAAGATTTGCCCCAAAAACATTAGTAGTAGTGAATTACGCATTTCCTTTTATATTCATCAGATATAAACCCGCTTATTGCCCGTGGCAAAGCATGTCCATTCCATATGACAATAATAAGCTAACATCATCTTTTATGGAAAGACGTCCTTTCGGTGCGCTATTTAAATTAAGTTAAAAAGATGACAAAACTGTTTATAGTCAGCTACAGTTAACATCTTGTATGAAATACATATCTTTTTTACAAAACAAAAAACGCTCTTTTCATACTCCTGACGCATATGTGAACGATAATTATTATAAGTACAAAGTAATACAATCTGTAGAATTTGCTTACGACGTTTGCAATAATGACATTTATAATTAAATAATAATAATGGTAATGATTGGTAATAATCGATAATTGTTGTAAGGGAAGAAAGAAAAATGTTATTCAAGCACATGCATTGAGATATGCATCGCAATAATAAACTATCTGTCCAGGTTTTAATATAATATAATTTAATATATATACATATATAAACTTCACCAGAAGTCGTTCGCTATTTTCTTTTAAGTTGCTTTAAGCATGAAATGACGTTCAATGGAAAATTTATTCGCTTGATGCTATTGTTTTTTGCCTTTTGAAAGCATTGAAAAAAATCTGCAAATAAATTCAATCTTATAATCTTCTGAAGCTTTATACTCTGGAGCTTGTTTGTCATTCCATATTAATATTCTTGTCGTTCGTGTTATATATATGTATTCATGTGAAATTCGACCGTATTACATTCGTATGATTTCTATTTTTTTTTTTTTTTATTATTTTGGTTTTATAGTCTAAAGCGTTTTAGACTTTTTTTTTTAACCATTTTGTTACGCGAAATGCCATAAAATATTTATCAATACTTGACGTAAGTAAGTACGCGTTTTTTCCCGTTATTGTTGTGCCACTGAAACTCTCACTTACTGCCAGTTTGAAGCTTCATAAAAAAAAAATCACTGCATTAAATAAAGCTTTGCGTGAAGGGAAAGAGAGGCGGGCAGACATGCTTTCGCTTTAGATTGGCAACCAAATACTTTTTCGAATTTATGGTTGAGGAAAGAAATTCGAATGTGAAATAGAAAATATAAAAATTTTATCCCAAAAATATATTTTATTTGTTATTTTCTTTTAGAAAGAAAAAAAGAAAAGGAAAGAATTTACGTAAATCTTATATTGATGGCAATTTATTAAAGCAAAAAAAAAAAAAAAGACCAAAAAAAAAACTTTAATTCTCGGTATGTCTGATAAACAGGCAGTTAAGCTGCTACAGTTTGAAACCGTTTTTAGCCAAACTACCGTATCCAGCGGCAGCATGGTGCTCGTATATCATGCTTGAATTTGTCTTCGATTTTCATGAAAAGTATTGAAAGGATTTTCCTTTTGCTTCTTTTTTTTTCTACCACAGACAAATGATTTTGCTTTTAGCCACATTTTATTTAAAGACTAACTTTATTCCGCCTAAATAGACTGGCTAACAAGTCACCAACAGTAGTAGCATTAGCAGCACCGTGAACAACAACAGAAACAACAATCGCTTATGATAAATCATTGAGACTTAGCTTTTAGTATTAATGTTAATGTTACTGCTGATGTTTGACTTGTGTGTGGCTATAGAGTTTTTTTTTTGGCAAATGTTCGCTCTGTTTTTGTTTCAGTCCGATATTTTTTATGGTAAATGTTGAAGAATAAAAATTTATGTTTTTATTGATATCCATAATATTTGGGTCATTTAATGTATGATGAGAGAAAAAAGTATTGAAAATATTTTTATGTAAATATTTGGGTGGAGAAAAGTTATAAAAAAGTAATTTCTTTCGGGGGTTAATATATTGCCAGAATTACAAACATAAACAAATGCCAAATGCCAACGTCATTGATTGTTAAATAAAATAAAAATCAACGGCAAAAATTTAGAAAACGAATGAATCGTTTATTCCTCGAATTTCCTTTTTAATCAACATATATTCAACATTGACAGATAATGCAAGATTATCAAGAGCTTTGCAATCTGCGTTGAGTTGAGTTTAGTTTCTTCAAGATGCTATAGAATAATAAAATTTTATTTTGAAATCATTTACTGGCTCATTCCTCTTTATGTAGCAGGGGTTTTAAGCTTTCATTTTAATATATGTCATTGAGTTGTAATTTATCTTTTTCCTTTTTATTATCTGCATATTCATCTAATATGCGCTTTTTATATATGATATATATATACGTATCATATATCTAGACAAACATATAAAAGCTCATCCAAAGAGATTAGCTAAAGAATGTTTTTTATAGTGAAAGCCCTGAAAGTAAAAAAAAAAACAAAAGAAAATAGCTAAGGAAATTGTGTTACCCATCTTCTTCAATAAAAAAAAGCGAAAAAACTAAATCTCAATACTCTACAGTATTGGGCTGATTTTTTCTATCTTCAAAACATATTCGAGAAAAGAGAAAGACTTAGAAAGAAGAAGTGTTTTTTATTTTGCATTATTTTTAAGTCCTTTGGCTAATTTGAACCATCTTCATTACCAGTCAGCGTGGAAGAGTTATTTCTTTCTCACCGGAAATTTGACTTAATTGGTCTAATAATGAATTTTAAACGAATTTGTATCATATGATGTTTTTACATAATAATAAGTTTCAAAAGAGTTGAAAGTCGAAAGTCTTCGTGACGCCACTGATTTCCTCTATGTTGTGGTGTATTTTCCAAACAAATTGAAAGCGATGAACATGTTGGTCAAATGGTTCTAACGATGCTAATTAATGAAAACTTAATAATACCTAAGTTGAGTGTAGGGAGAGCATAACGAAATTTTACAAAATTTCCTTTCTGCCCATTCTAAGGCTTACAAGTTTAAAAATCCTGGCAAATAAGAAAGAATACGAATCGATATGAAATTTCATGGCAATCAAGTAAACACTTAAGTACTGCATGTTCGTTAGTAGAGGTTATAAAATCGAATGAAAGAACTAATATACCGTTTTTTTTTTTAAATACTCTTATCAATTATGTTAATTTGGTAATCGATTGTGTGTGTTTGCTTTCGTTTTCAATTGTGTATGTTTAAGCTGTTAATGATAATGAAGATAATTGTAATTCTAATATAAAATATATTGAACTTTGTCATCCTTAGGCAAAATTAGATGAAAAGTTCAAAATAGAAAAAAATAAAAAAAAAAAAGTTAAGGAATTTGTTAACGAAAAAGAAAAATTACCACAACCTAGAGCGATAGCATTAAAAGCCAAAAAAAAGCAAGATAAATATGTGCAGAAAGGCAGGGCAATTTTACATACATAATGAAAAAAGCAAATGCTTAGCAGTGTACAAAAATAATAAGATTAAAAGCATATATATCTCTAGAGAAAAGAAGAGACCAGCGGTATTAATATACAAAAACCTAGAAATCCGTCAACATGATGAAAGTGACGTGTAAGGACAAAAACTAATGTACCGTGAAGTAAAGAGACCTGTAATTAATGTAAAAAAAAAAAACTAAAAAAAAAGTCGTGAACTGAATCCTATAATGGACGACGTGGTTGCGAGAATATACAAAACCAGTAAATGTTACTAGTTTTTCACTTGACGCGCTGTATATATGTTTTTGTGTATTACAACATTTAAGGTAATACTTGAACACTTCATTCGTCTTAGTTAGTGGATATGACAAAAAAAATATTGTTTTCTGTTGGGAATTTTGGATAATCACTTGACTAAACAAGCGTATAAAAATTGCAAAGTTTTTTCTTTATTATTTAAAGTAATTAGCTAATCTAGCGTGGAAATCACTTTTTTTTTGTTGTAAAAAGGACCGATATATTCACTAAATTTTTTCTCGCCATTATTGTCTGCTCTACGCTGAGAGGACTCTTAATAATTATATTTTTGAGTTTTTTAATTATAGGCCTGATCGCAACTCACAACAGAATGTGAAATCAAGTCAAGAACACATCCACGGAAAATCCGAATTTTTCTTCATTTTTGTGGTGTTAAGAAATGCCAAACAAAACAGCCGGATATGATCAGTTTATTCGAGTTCTTATATGTAATGTATGTATACAGAGGTAAGAAGCACTTTAACCCTTACATGCATACTGTTGTCATTTGTCTACAGACTAGTTTTACTAATTTTATTCAAAAATCTAAGTGCGGCCATGTTCGGAAGTAGGTTGATAGCCAAAAGCGCGTGAAAAAACATTACGTTTAAAGCTTAAGTTTTATTTTTACTTTTTTTTTTTACATCTGAATTTGGTGGTGTTAACGTTCAGCATGTTATTTGAAGAGATATTTTCGATTTTCGAGTCATCTTGAGGCGATTCTTTAGTAGCCATTAACCAAAACCAACTCACGAAAATGGCACAATATTTTCCTAATTGTAGTAATGGGAATCAATCGCCTAGAATTACTTGCACAGAGAGCTTTAAGGCGGCCTTGGCAATATTTTATTCTACATTTTTAAATCAATGTCCGCTATAGCGTAAGTGTTTTTGCGGTACTATCTTGTACATTTTTTTTTGCATCTTTTCACCGTCCTAAAATACAAATTCAAGAATGATCTCTCTAAATGATTTTGTAGAAAGCCGAATTCTTCGTCTACTTCCAAGAAACCTGTTTATGAAATAAATTCAATATTTAAAACTACCTCTACTTGAAACTTTGTGTTTATCGACATATAACTACATTTGTCTACTTAGTCGTGCCTTTTGCGGCCTTCAATTCTTAACCGATTGTTTTTAAATTTTAGCTGTTTTTACTTCGTAACAACATTCATTAGTGAAACATATTTTATATAGAAAGGAGTTTTTGCGGATTTTTTGAAAATAAAAAAAGTTAAGTTCGAATCCACGCCTCTTTTTTTAAATGAATATTTCTAAAAAAGAAGAATTTTATTGTTTTAATTTTTTTATTTTTTTTATTTTTTGGTATGTATACTATATGCAAAAGGAGGGGCTCGGAGATGTCTTTTAAACTAGAAAAACAAAATGCTTTTATTTTGCACCGGCTGTTCTACTATTTTATTTTTACAAAAACATTAAAAAAGTACAACAAATTCCAAAATATTAATTGAAATTTCGTAAATTGTTTCCAGCAAACGACGACACACACATTTCATATTTGAGAATTACCGTCGCGCTTTAAGCGTCACTTTTTAATCGGCGGTATTGTAATACGGCATCCGTACTTTCTATTTCGACTTTTTTTTTCAACTTAGTTTCCGATTATAAGACTTGCAAGAACAGATTATTTACAGAAAACCCAAGGGTAGATAGACGATCAAATTGACACCGAGTTTTATGCTAAGAATACGGTTATGGACTTCATAGATTTTAACACGCTTACCTGTTAATATTACAAACGTATACGCTAATCTAATACGTCGTTTTGCCTCCGTAGTAGATATCAAAATTAAGACATTTTCGTAAATAGAGCAAAAAAAAAGTTTTGTAAAATATTTGTTTAAAGTATTTTCATCAACAACCAGAAAAGATTTCGCATCTAAACTTATGATGTAATGAGGTAAAGTCGATTTAAGAAAAAAACTCTTGTAAGGTTTCAATTTCTCAACATCATCTGTGCATGTATTTTAGGGTTTAAAATACACAAACATATGCCGATGATTTACTCAGAGATTGTGATGTATGTATATGCGTTTATATACTTAAATTGTAATATGTATATACTTATATATGTATAATATGTGTATAAGTATAAATATATATATATATATATATTTCTTCCCAACTGGGAAATTAGTTTTCCTTTTTCAGTTTGTTAACGCTTGTTCACGTTTAGAAGGGAAAAGTTTCAAAAGTATCCTTAGGCTTGTAACTTTGAAAATTTGTTTTTAGGTTCTTGACGTTTATGTTTTATTTTTTTTTTTTTTTGTGTAGTAAGGAAAGTTTATTTTTCCTTTCGAACGGAATACATTACGATATTCATTTCCTCTTAATAACGTTGAACATTGAAAGAGAAAAACCATTCCAATGTTTTTATAATTTTACTCATAGTAAAACACCAGCTATTAGTTTAGACTGTATTGAAATCTTGTTAATATTTCAAGTATATTGTCAAGGATATATAGCCCTTGACAAAAAATGAATTTCGATAAAAAAATGTTTTCTTTGCAAATATTTAGAGGATTTGTTTTTTATTTACTCTACTGTGTGTTAAGAATGTATAAAATATCCACTTGATACTAAGAAGTTTGTTTTCTTTTAGATTAGGAACGACGGAGGCAGAGCTAGGTACTGAGACGGAGAAACATAGTTAAATTCATTACGGTGTTTATGCTGATTCAAGACTTTTTATAGAAAATTTGCTATTTAAATACACGACAAATTATACTACTGAGAATCCTTCACACTGACAAATAAGAAAACTATATTCCTTTCGAGATGAAATTTGGAATCTGGTTTGTCAAGAGACTTTAAATATTAGGCTTCTTATGTTAACCTTTTTTTTGTTTAATAAGAATGCCTTTTTATTTGAACTTTCTGCAGTTTTTCCAACACCAAATAGGCGAACGGAAAATTAAAATGAGTTTAGAGGTATATATATATATATACATAGCCAAAGTATATATTCGAAGCTATTCAAAGTATATATACATATATATATCTGATAGGGTTTCAGATATTTACTTTTTTAGGTTGTAAGAGCGAAATAAAAAATATCCGTAGAAATTGGATATAAAAATTTCAACGATCGTCAACTTATGAAATACAGCAAAGTTTAATCTAATATTTCATATTGTCTACCTGTCGAAGGCGAATACATTTTTTCAAGGTAGAGATCGTTCAGCGTGAATGATCATAAACCCGGACAGAATAAGAACACGTGACAATATTATGTTTGGACGCGCTCGAATTTGTTTGGCCCACTTCCTTTATTAGAAAAAAAAACTAAAGAAAAAAAAAAGTAAAATTTAAACTACGGTATCATATAACGTTGGTTGGCGTGGCTGAGTTTTTCTTTTTCAGTGAAAATACTTTAGGATCAGCCATAGATATAGAGCGGAAATTTTTGTCGTTATAATTGTTGTAGTTTCTGAGTAAGGGGGAAATATCTCATTTTTTCCCGTTTTGAAAGCAGAAAGCGTAATGTTGGAACTCTCAGCTTATATTGTACTGTAGATCGATTTGGTCAATTTTCAATGCGAATCTACTGGCCAAAACATGTAACGTTTTTGCTGGCTTTGAAACCGATATCTTAATTCTTGCGATCACAGGTAGACATACACACAGAATGCCGAACAGACAGACATGCTCAGGCCGACGTAGCCTTTGATAACGGTCAAGAATGCATATACGTATGTTACTTTGTACAGTTCCTGAAGCTTCCTTCTGAGTGTTGCAAATGGAAACGAATAAATCTCCAACCCTCTGCAGTACATGTACATTAAAGCCAATATAACTACCTTAACAAAGTGGATATGAAAAACAAGAGACGGAGATAATGGGAAGATATGGACAGACGAAACGATATGAAAAGAAGAAATCCTCTAAATAATCCCTCCATAGCAATGAATGTCTAAAGTTTGTCTCTTTCAATACATTTTAATACGAACCAAAATTTCTTTCAGAAAAATATGAATCTAGAGTCATAAGAGAAAACTGATTGCATTTGCTCAAGGTAGTCTTCCTACACCAACCCTTAATCATTAGGCCTAACTATATTTTAATGGAACGATTGCAATATTTTTAGAGAAGTTTCATCGAGATGAGGCAAAAGTAAGTCGAACTTAATCTGTGTGATATGGTCTTGCGTTGGAATTATTCTTCTTATCCAAAAAATAAGGAGTACATAACGGACTTTTTGCCCGAAATTATTATATACATTTCAATTTGATTAATTTTATTATGAAATAGGTACGAATATATTTAGGGAAACCAAAATTGATATAAAATAAAATATTTTAATTCAAGAAGAAAGTGATTGATTGTATAACTTCCTTAAAACGTAGCTGATGCTAAAACTAATAGAAGCACAGGTGCAATTTTTGCGGCATGTATTATGATTAAGTGTCAGTTCTCTGGATTTGTACTTTTTTCTTTCCAATTCTAAATAATAGAATTTCTGATCTAAACTCAGTGTTTGTTTCATAAGGACAACAGCCCGAATTTATTTAGTATATATTTAATACAAAATATTTTTTCTTATTCACTCATTCCTTTACCAAAAAATTATCCATTTTACTATAAGCGAAAAAAGAATAATAATTTTAATATATTGGTTGTGATTTTTATGACATAAAATTTTTTTGAAAGTATTCAATATTTCGCTCGTATGATTAAGATGTACAGATATTCCTTCAAGCACTCTAGAAACCGTGTGATGAAATGATTTATAATATATTTTCATTTTTATTATATTATTTTCTTTCCGTGAGATAATAATTAATAATTAAAAAGAGGAAGCAAGAAACAACAAAAAAGCATTAAATTAAATTATATGTCAGATAATATAATTTCCTCTCATTTTATGTTATATCCTTCTCGCATGTATGCGCGTATTTGCATAAGTGCACGTTTGCCGTATTTATTATGCTAGTTAAAGTACAAACAACAATTGTTGTTGACACATGCATTTTTTTTTTCCTTCGTAAAAATAATAAGTTCGTGTAAACATCATATGAGAGTATGTAGAGTATTCATTAAATAATCCATTGTTTAAACTTAATACACAAAATTATGTATATGTCTACAATAAGCACAAAGTAAGTAAGCAGAAATCAACTTTAATAAGATGAGTTTGAAGAATATGTAATTAGTTTTGCATGACTCTTATAAAAGAAAGAAAGAAACAAATCAAGTCATGTCACGAGAAATTAAGTTTATTTCTGCGACTTGTGCATTTTATTAAAAACTAAACTAATTTTTCATAATAAGAGTTTTTGTATAAATTAAAAGAAAGTAACGAAGTGTATTATAGATGTTGGAAACATTCAATTTAAGACGAATTTTTGACACCGACTACGTATGTAGATTTTGGTTACTTATAATTTTATTGATTAGCTTGATCGGAGACCTTAGTTTTAACTAATATTTGAACTAAATTTTTAGATCGGTATACAATATTTTTATAAATCTTAAATATAACGACTGCTTACTTAATTTATTTCACTTATCTAAAATAATTCGTAGATTAATCTCTCTAGTCATCTAACTTTATCTTATAATATCAACGGGGAAATGTCTCCCAAGCCTTTGATGTCAATTTTTTGCAAACTGACCGTTTAATAAAAGAAAACTGAGTGGATGAGCGAACGTAACCTAAATGAATTAGAATCTAATTCTTCTTAAAGCATATTTTATGAATAGTTCAAGATTTTCTTGTAATGTAGCAAATGAAATAACAATATTAAGAAACCTTACCTTATATGCTTCGGTGGTGGATAGAAAAAGGTTAATATAAAAAATTTGTTTTTTGTTTGAAATTACAAGCAATAGGCGAGAAGGTAAGAAAGAGAAAGGATAGATAGATAAATAGATGCTAAGAGAGAGAGAGGCAGAGTGAGAGAGAGAGAGAGAGGGGGGAAAGATAGGCAGAGTGAGAGAGAGAGAGATAGAGGGAGAGAGAGGCAGAGTGAGAGAGAGTCAGAGAGAAAGAGAGAGAGAGTGAGAGAGAGATAGAGAGAGAGAGAGATGGTGGGAGAGAGCGAGAGTGTGTGAGTGAAGCGGGAAGGAGTTGAGAACGGCAGAAAGACTGACAGAGGTGATATATCATAAAGTAAAAATTAAATTCAATATGACTATCCAATCATGTAGAATCATTCATTTATTTATCGATAGACATCTCATTATTGTAATCAATAAATTGTTTTCTCGTTGTTTGTTTAACATTGTAAACGTATTGAAGCATAATATTGATATGAAGAAGTGATTAAAAATTATTTCTTTCCTGCTAAAGATTTTGTTGTTGCGCTTTGTTTTTTCTGCGCACACACACATATACTCTCATTAGTAAACTTAGTTTGTGCGCGATATAACAATTATTTCATTTATTTAACAACTCATTGTAACACGACAAACACTAACTGCAAACGGATGTTATTATTGGCAACTAGTAATAAGAAAAAAAAAAAAAAACAATGTAACAACAGTTATAACCGAAATAGCAAACAAGCAATACAGTCACATAAGAACATTCACGCATAGACAGACGCAAACATTTGTGCGTACATAGCGTAAAACGACAACAAGGAGATAAACAAAAAGTATTGCACATAACATACTAAAACTAACGCGCATGCAGAGCGTGTATGGATGTAGAGGAAGAAAATCTTGTCATTAAGCTTTAGTAGCTGAACAGACAAATTATTTCCGGTAATTTGAGCTAACATAACACATGCTGAGCATCATTGCATACGAGCAGAGAGATACAAGCATACACACACTAACGCTTATACACTTACGTGTACTGGCACACGAACAACTATTTATGATACTCTACAACAAGATAAGTAAAGAGCAAAGATTGGGTGTATATGCAAGCAAAAGGAATGACGCCTTTTTTGTTGTTTGTTGTTGTCATTGAATCTTGAATGCATGAATTCATCTGAAGCTTTGTTGCATTATAAATAAACATCGAAAGGGAATGAATAAAAAGGGAATACCAAGTGCAAACAGACACAAACAAAGACTGGCATTAAAATTTGCAGAAAATCTCTTTTCAAAACAATGTCATGACGGAATAATGAAAACCCATTTCTCTCTCTATCTCTCTCTCTCTCTTATATGTAAGTAGAAAGATCACACAAGATATGCTGTGCTTACTACCAGTGCTTTTGTATACGCATCCATATGTCGTCTGTCTTATGGCTCCAAGAAAATTTCTGTTTTTCTTTCTTTTTTTTAAAAAAAACTTAATGAAAATCTTTTAATAAAGCAAAATACGGAGTAGTACGACGAAGGAAAAAAAAACAAAAAAGAAAAAAAAACGGGTCTGCATTGAAGACAATATAAAGTTACTGCTACTAAATAATGCTGAATCCACTGATTGATTAAGTTTTTCTTTATACCCGTTACTGTTGCTGCCTCCCGCTTATCTCCACATTTTCATTTCATTTCAGTTCATTTTTCTTCATTTAAAATTGCGTTGATGTGTTCAGTTTTTCGATTCGGTATTTTTGTTGTCTTCATTTTTTATTTCGTTACGCATAGTTTTTGCAGTTTTTGTTCACTCGTCTCTAACTCTTCCCTATCATACGCTTGCTTAGCTTTGGGTATCGGTTAACTTAGACGCAGTCATCATATCGTTTGACATATTTGGCTCATATGCTGACTGTCATTTATTCTGGTTGTTGACAACTGTCATCCAAGAAACTGTTAGTTTTTCATTTACGACTTTTCAATAAACATAAACTGCTACTGTATGCGTTTGGTTTGCGCGGCAGGGATTGATGGTTTGTATTGTCTGCGTTTTCATGCTAATTAATTTCCATTTTTAGAGATTCTGAGTGATTAATACATGCTGAGTTTGTCAGTTATTAGATTAGATTAATATTAAAATTCTTTATAAATATATGATTAGGGAACATGGCTATAAGACATTTAAGTGTACGTTAGTTTAGAAGGAGAAGTGAATTCTATTACCATTGTGTTTAATAAAAAGTAATTAAATCATTTTTCATTAATGACAGCATATGTGATCTCTTAATTATTTACTGTTTTAATCATTATAATGTACGTGATAACCATGAAAATAAGTATTTAAAGATGAGAGAATTCACCATCTGTTTTACTTATCCTCCCTATATAAACACATTAATTGGAAAAAATACAGTCGAATGTGCTATATAGTCGAGGAAATTTGATGCTTCATAATACACGAAAAGTCTAGTAAACGAGAAAAAAAAATGAGTAAATTTAATAAAAATTTTTTTGTTTAATATCTCTTTAATAAATGGAAGATAAACAAGGATAGCACAAAGAGAGGAGTGTGAATAGATGTATATTATTTGTTTTATACGACTGCACGAAATTTTGTGCCTTCAAATTTATCGTTAAAAGGCTGAAGAAAGTATATTTTTCGAATTACAATCAATTCCAATTTCTTATTTCAAAAATAAATGCTAATCAGATAATTTCCTGTGCAAGCCTCATTAATTCTTTCTAAGTTAGCGTGGAAAACTTGCACATTTTCGTGATAGAACACAATTCCTTTGCTTTTGGCCAAAGATCACATAGCTTCTACTTTTTCATAAACTTCCACAAGATCCGTCAGCGGGTTTTTATAAATATGTGACACTCTTGTGACCTATTCCAACAAATAATACGAAATATGCAGAAACTAAGAAGTCAAATTATATTGATAATAACAACACCATTGTGATGCAATCGCTTGGTAAATTCTAAGAATAATTACTTCGTAATTTAACTAAATTTATACTAGAACTTTTTGTTGATTAATGTCGTTTTTAGATCTGATAGTTTACTGTCGTTGGACCATAGTTATAAAAGCATTAATAATTAGTTTCATGAAGTTGTACTTCCTAACTTTTGCTGTTTTCACATGTCGAACTTAAGTATTCAGAGTAAGTTCCAATTGTTATACAAAGTTCCTCGAAGGGTTATATGACGGTCTTCTTTATTTATTGCCATTTGTAATTAAAGTATCCGAACTTTATTCAGCGTTAACTGGTGGACTTTAAAAAGGAAATTTTTTAAACATTCTCTGACAAGACTGCATAGTGTTTACATGAAACTCGTTTATTCTAGTAGCGGTTTAAGAAAATTCGTTTCAAAATCGTTATGTTTTTACATATCCTATACACTCCTCACATGTTAACATATTTAACATATTTAGTCAAATTTATTTCCAACATATTATTAGAAAATATAATAGAAAAGTGTACTTAGACAGTTTTTAAATTAAATGGTGCCTGCATAATATTTATATTTTATTTAATGCGTTGCACGAAAAAAGCAATATATGTTATAAATGTTTACGTATCCACTCTATGCTTATTTTGCGCTCAGATTATTAAATTCAAAAAGTTAGCAACAAATTGCCAAGTGTATGAAATTTCAAAAGGAAAAAAAATTTACCACAATTCTAGAGAAGTCCGAGTACAATGTGTGAAAATAATGGGTTGTGCCGAAAATAATTTCGGTTTTTTTTTCGGTTAAAATGAAAAACGATTATCTTATAGAGTGTAAATATTTGAATTTTGTCATCTCTTTAGCAATACCATGATTTCACGCTCATAAAATCTCTCGTCTTCGCTTAGAAAAAAATTATCAAATTTATATTTTGACGTCCCAACAAGTAATATCTCGAAGCCGGCAGTTCTGAAGAATACGATGGGTGTGGTAGTAGATCACATCCAAGCTGTAAAAACTTTAGGTGAGTTACCAAACTTGTATGAAATCTCGTATTATCTTGGCGGAACACTGTACTTTTTATATTCTTTTCCATTTAAGGATATTAGTTAATTCAAACACTCGACTAAAAAAATAATATACTCGAAACCTCGACTTTTTTTGTTGAATATAATTTTTCAAAGTGGTTTGAGTCTTTTATCTAACCATGACTCGATTTAAAAACGGATCATTGTCCTGATGTTTGAGAAGCAAATCATAGATGCCAATGCGAGAGAATCTTTGTTTCTCATGATCTTACAAGTTGTTATTCAGCGATTTACCTCAATTAACGCCTTCGTTTTGTCACCATTAGCTAGAACTGGCCTTCCAGAACATGATAAATCTTCAACATCGAAAATTCCTAAGCAAAATTTTGCAAATATGTCTCTTTTGCTTAAAGAACATTTTTGCCTTTTTCAAAAATTCTGAGTTCAAGTTTTTCTTTTTGAGTAAGGGATCGAACAAAAGTTCCTGCGCAGAATCAAAAAACGAGTCTTGTTATATCGGCTATCAAAATTTGTAATTAAAATGCCACTTAAATGTCAAGTTGGACGAGAAAAATAAGATTTAATCCCCCGTTGGAAAAAAACGAAATGTCTTTCCGAACAACACCATTATCTTATATATAGTATATATACAAACACTTTTCTTTTCTTTTTCTAAATGAATTGTCAAAAACAGAAGAGATTAAGAATGATTTGATTTAATTTATTTCCAATCTGTGTACCATTAAATTCGTATATTTTTTTTAAGATGAATCAAAAAGTCTTCGTGTAGAAATGCAACACATATCTAATAGACTGCCATCGTCGAACTGTGCGTATATTAGGCGTATTAAATATATTGAGAGTTATAAGAGAATTAACAGAACAACACTTGGAATCGGTCCGTATGATAAGTCATATTACCTGTTTTACAAATTGCATATTTAAGAGCTTTGCAGTAGTTGATGTTCCAGTGAAGTTGTTTAACTTTTTAACCATAAATAAATTAAATATGAAATTTAACAAGGATTTTTTGTGTAGATGAAACAGAATTTCATCGCTACACTGGAGCGGGCAATAGCCGATGAAAGCCGTTCGAAACTATCAAAAACGCAAACGTCGGCTGGGGGGAGGTTATCCTTCATGGTGTAATATTCATCGCCCATCTTGGCGGGTAACAGTATGTAGCTGTTAAATAACAGTATATAACTGCATATAGCAGTATATAACAGTACATGGAAGTATATGAGGAACACTTTTTGCAATCTTTACTGATGAAATAAATAATAATACACGTCATTGTTAATTATTTATATAAGTTTATCATGAGTTTGCATATACATATATATAATCTAGCCGTAGTAATATATATGTTAAATGACAAGTCTAAATGGAGTCCCTCCAATGGTGAAAAATTGAACAATGGTTTTTCCGTACAGATCTGTTTATTTTATTTATCAAACTGAACTATAATTTCGAAAACGCACAGTTCCAAGAAAACTTTTGTTAATAATCACTTCTCCGAGATGATAAACTAGACGAGTTTAGACGAGTATGGCGTCGAATGTGATGATTTATTTGCCCACGTATCAGTGGTCTTCTGCGATCTAGCATAGACCCGAAATTTGTCTTTCGAATGTCGGCTTCTTAGTCTACCGCCAACCTACAATGTAGAAACATAAGTTGGTGTTTATTTTACCGCGAACTATTTTAGGGTCTTTCATACGGTGAAGACCTAATTGACAAATGCTAAAGCAATTGTTGAAAAGAGAAGTTATTGTTTTTTATATGAAAAAAAAAAAAAAAAAAACAATCAAAAAAACAAAAAGAAATGAGAAAACAAGCTTGTTGGACCCCTGGATGCGCACTTACATCATTTATCTTCTTTTTTTTTTGATGATTGCAAAATCAACGGACCAAGCAAAAAGAAACTTCAAGAAATTATCCCCTATGCAAAAAGGTTAAGACTGATGGTGGAGGAAAGGGAGAGTGGAAGAAAGGGGGAGAAAAAATGCAAGAATTTCTTCGTCGATGTGTTTAAGTAATTAGAAAAAAATCGTTTGTGTACGCACTTTTTCCATCTCAACCATCTCTCTATCTCCCTACGTGTATATCTCTATATATATATATAATACAAATTAATACAGTTGGAAGAGGAAGTGTGATGAACATACTCATAAAAATTGTTCGAGAACGATATAGAACGCCAAACATGTGCTTCCTGCCAATAGAATGTTTTTCTGTGCATAAGTACGAGTTATAACGTAAGATGAAATTGTGGGTAAAGATTTATGTAATTTCTAAACACAAATTTTTGCGTAAGTTTTCTTTTCTGCTTATTTTCGTGTCTGTGAAGATTAAATAAAGTTTCATTAAGAGAATCAAAAGTTTATTAGATAAGGAAAATTTCATCATTAATGAAAGATTAAACGAAGACTTAAAACAAATATTTGTTTGAATAATAATTTAGTTGAAAGAAATTTAAAGATACTTAAAGAAAATTATGTGTTCTTAATCATTTGCTTAAATATCTTTTTACTGTCTTGTTGATTTCCTTTTATATTAAACATTAAATTTTGTTTTTCGACCTACAAACCTGATTTGTTCAGTCGTGAAGAAAGAATGATTAGTCAAGCGGAAAATCCGTTTAAACAGTTTAACGTCAATATTGTATACGATACATACATACATACATACATACATACATACATATATATGTATAGTTTTATATTTATGTATATATATCCACATACACTCATGTATATACAATCATGTATTTGTGCAATCATTCCAGACCATAGGAAAAAACTTAACAGACCATAAACACAAAAACTCTCCTCTTGTAAATTTAAAAGAATAAAACTAAATTAAAAAAAAAAAATAAATGAAAAATAAACAAAAATATTAAAAAACTAAAGGCTTCAACGATACACAATGTATCTGTATGCAGAGCGTGTACACGTACCAGCCAAAAAAAGTCAAGTTAACAAAGCATAGCGTCTGGCTTTTTGTTTTACAACTTCCCCTAAAAAAAAAAGGCACAAACTAGGAAGTTGAATAACATTTAACAAATATAGGGAAAAATTTGTTTGTTTATTTAAAATTGTATGAAATTAAATATAAAAGGTGGAAACTAAAGAGAAAAGGATTAAGAATAAAACTTTCATTTAAAAATATTTTGTTTGAAATACTTTGGAGGCCAAAAAGTCTTAAGCCTCTTGCTCATGACAAGAATTCAAATGTAGGGATATAAATATGAATCGAAAAAGTTTAATTCCGCATCGATTACAAAAATTTTTTCAAAGAGAGCAAATAAAAAAAATTATAATTCATGTGTGAAGAGGTGTGGATGTGAATGAAAGTGTGTGTTTTGTACAATTGCGATTTAGTTCAAAATTTCATTTTGATTCCTTTGCACTTTGAGAGAGAAAGCAACCAGAAGATGTTCTAGAAATGTTAGTGATAAACGTACGCTTCGCAATATCGCGGCCGCTCTTACAAAGAAAAAGGGAGGGACATTGTGCCAAGTGTTTAATATATTCACTCTTAAGTCATCGCAAAGAACTTAAGCATTTTTCACTGTTTAACACTGTTCCTACCTATGCGTAAACTTTCTTTTAAGAGAATATCATACACAAAATAAAATCTCATATTACTTAAACATGGCAATTGTCGTGTGGTCCGAGCCTGCTGTTCATTGGTCAATGATTCTTTAGCGAACTAAATTTTTCACTACATTTTTACCAGAGACCATAAGTATCTGGTAAAAAGAAACTACACTATAGTAGTATACTGGTTGGCGGAAATACTGAAAAAGCATTTTGTGGAGAGGTATGTACAGCTGAGATTCTATACTATTAATAACCAAGATGAATATTTAAATGAATTTTTATTCATAATTTTTGCGTGCTTAGTATTTCTTACACAACCTATGATTACATCCGTTATCGAAGGTGGCGGTATTTGTTCGTTTTATTCATTTCAATAAAGTGTTTGCAACATCCAGAACAAAGCTGCAGAGATCTTAATTCGGCCATAATTGTTCATTCACTTCTGTGTAAGCTTTCTCACGGTCGCAAAGATTTACATATCGATTTCGGCAAAATTCGGCAAAAGTATTTAATGAGAATCCTTCTAGGCAGATTGCTCTTAAAAAAAAAAGAATCAAATCAGTCTAAGAACATGCGTGCACATCTAATAAACTGCAAAAGATAGAACGATAAAAGTGATCGTGTAAGTGATCGCATAACTGATCGTACAGTAATTGTACAATAATAGAAAAGTCACACTTATCCAACTACTATTAGAGAGTATCAAAATTTAATTATGTTTTCTTTTTTCAATTTCGCCGTTTTTTTTGGTGGCGTGCGTATAAAATTCGGCCGTATTCGAATTTAATATTCTTGTTTAAAATAAGTTTGTGTGTTGATCTTCGGATTATAAAGATTTGCCGTTTTTCCTGCTGTGTAGTTGAAGAGATTTTGTAAATTTTTATTTAAAAAAAAAAATATTTATTTCATTTGTGTGAAAAATAAAGCAACAATAAAAACACTGCCGCGTAAAATACAGTATGCCCTGCACGTGAAATGTGCTGCGATGTATATAAATCCATGCAAGTACATATCGGCGCATGCTGCACTTGGTTTGAATGTGTAAAATAAGCTTCAAAAGGCAATTGATAGGCTTTTTTTTAAAAAAATATTTCTTTTAATGCATTCGCCTGAATATACAGCTTGGATATGTTATATAAAGAGAGATGGAAGGGCTATATGAGAATGTCAATCATGGGCGCAACAACATCACTGACAGGAATACTCTATTATGCGATTGAGTTCGTTCGTTGCTGCTACATCATCCAATAACAACTACTGCAACATAGTCATCAATCGATGACATTAACGAAACTGTGTACTTTACGGGTAGTAGCAAACGGCGAAAAAAAAAATCAAAATAAGAATTTTTTCCTATTAACGGTACGAATGCAAAGGTACTCATGTCTTTAGCTTTTTTGCCTCGATAGTAATGTTGTTGATATTGTTATATATACACAAATATTATAATGACGTCGAGCTTGTTATAAACTCAACGCCATTAAGCTTAAGAGAATAAAAAAAAAAAATAAATAACTGTCGTCAACGTGATACATATCGGAGTTGATTGCAAAAAGAAGTGATGACATGAAACACCATTTTCAACATAATATAGCACAGATTTTTTTCTGTAGTGGTGTGTACTCTGCAGGAGTTAGTTGCGAAGCATTTTATTAAGTTGTTAAACAAGTGAAATTTATACTTTGTCCATCAATTAGTGTGTATGCGTATGATACATATATCTCCAAAAAAAAAAAAAAAAAAACTAAAATAAATAAAAATAAAAAAGAATTCATTTAGTAAAGAAAAAAAGTGATTACTATATTCCTCATCTGTTTTTATGTCTTATGATTTACTTGCGATGGATCATTGAAAAGTCTAAAGAATTTTTCATTACTGTAGTTACGCATAAGAGATTCATGCTTAAGCGGCTTTATCACCGAGCCGTTAATTGCATAAATAAAGAGCATTGTATTTTAAGCTATTTATAGTGTTTTCAGTATGTACTGCGTGTACTGTATGCACTCAAAGGTACAATAACTTCGGCTTCCTTTGTGATAACATAAATTTTTTCCTCCCTTAAAACCTTTTTAATATGGTAAGCAATTAAACCTTAAGCTAACAAATGGTTCTTGGTAAAATTTACCATAATTGATGAGTAGACTGTAACATCTTATTGACACATGTGAATGCCTTCTTAGAGATGTTAATTACTTCCTTCCAAAGTATATTTATACGATTAAAACGATTAAACTGAATGTTTTCCTTATTTACTCTACTCATTATATACAATACAAGTGCGTACAACTTAAAATGTTGAAAAAGGCGGTTTATGTTCTAACTACGAAGTGTAGTTCATTCCAAGCGTCTGGTTGTTTTATAAGGTATATCACTGATGTGAATGTCAAAAAAATTAAAGAAATACAAACAAAGCAAAAAAAAAAAAAAAAAAAAATGTGATAAAAAATAGTCCTTTAGAGAAGAAGGAAATTGAAGAAACATATAAACATTTCATGTGAGTCATGTGCAGCGAGTTTTATCAAAATTTTGAACAAGAGCAAAGTAGCGGTATACTTTTTTTTGTAATTTGTTTTCAATTTTCCGATTGTTTTTATATTGTAACCACTTCGTTCCTGCTATATACTGCTTCCTTTGATTTTTTCTATTTTCAAATTCAGCAGGACACTCAAATCTAGATAAAACAAAGACAAAATATTTGACTAACTTCCAAACGATATCCTATCGAAGTTGTATGACGTTAGCAACGATCCAAGGATTCCAAAAACATAAAAACTTTTTAAGAAAATCGAGAATGTGTCTCAAGAAGAGTGTGAACTATTTAATTTGTCATTTCTTTCATGCAACTAGCAATTCTGAAATTTGACAGCTGTCACCTACGATTGTTCCAGTTGTTTTAAAATAGTGCCCTAAATAAAACAAGAACGCGTTATTACTTTGAAAACCCATTACAAAAATGGCAAAAGTTACGTTGATACCGTTCGTAAACTTCGGGGAATTTTCGGTCCAAAAAGCGCGCCTAATGTGTCAGCAATTCGAAAGGTGATCAAAAAGAAACTAGATCAGTTATAGATAGTAAGTGTCCTTTGCGTCGACGTACCGCTCGGTCTTTTGACAACATTGCTATGTCACCGAAAACCCGAAAGCATTAATTCGACATCCCGTTCTCAGCAACTTCAAATTTTCCAAAGCACTACGCAGCGAATTCTGACGAAAGAATTTCACGTTCACCCGTACAAGATTCAGCTTACTCAGGAGTTCAACTATGCATTACATGTTACATTTCACTTTTCTAAAAGAATGAATAAAAGAAATTGTGAAAATATATATGCCTAAGAAAACTCTATCTTGGGTAGTAAAAGTACTAAATCCATAGATCGCATTCTAATATCTTTAAACGTTTATAGACATTTATAGTTAGAAGCAAGTTATTGAGAAAGAACAAAAAAGTATAAATAAAACTTGTTTTTTGTTCATTAGGAGTTCATAGCTAAGAAATCGCGAAGAGTTCCATGGAATTATTAATTTTGGCAAATCTTTTATTTTCGTCTTACATTAATTTAAAATGAAATTAAATAATGTTTAATATTAATTTATTGGCTCGTCACACGTTTTAATGATATTGCCTATCATGACATCATTTCAAAATGAGCAAACAGCCAAAAGCAATCAGACTGATGTGCTTATTTACGTTGCAACACATGCATCGGTACACACATATAAATATATAATCCTTTCGTACTCACTAGCTTATATACTTAAGTAAAACTCGATATGTATGCGTAAATACGTAAAGGGAATGAAGTGAACTGGGTTTCAAAAGGTCGTCACAGAAAGTATTTGTTGTAGATTCTCCCTGACGTGTTTGCTTCGCTGCTGTGAAACAAATACATATTCAGTTACTTTCTCCCCATACCTCTTACCCTTCTTATGGTATTTTTGTTCCCATAGTTTTTCCTTAGTTGTTGTTTTTCATTTATTTTCCTTTTTTTTTCTGTTACATTTCCGTTTGCTGTTGCTGCTGATGCGCACCTTCGGAATATAAATTTTAAGAGACTTTCTTAAGGAAAAACAACAAAAAGTTGTGATTTTTATACAAAAAAGAGTGCACGCATTACCACTCTAGTTAATAAGTTTATCAAAATAATATTAAAGATGATGATGATGATGATGATGGCATGAGAGCCCATGTGTCTTAGGAAACGAATTGACTACTGATTGGATTGACTTGAGATCATGTGTAGGTGGCCCAAGTTTAGATTTCATTTCACTTTTATTTTGCTTGATAAAAAAAAAATCTTAAACAATCTTACACACGAAGAATTTATCAAATAACTTTCATTCTTCGTATTATTTGTTTAAGTGTATTTAGTTTATAATTAAAAAATTTTAATGAATTTAAAATAATTTTCGTCCCTGTAGTTAGTTATTCGTTAAGTGTATTCAGTTTATATTAAAAAAAAATTTGTTTCAATCGTCATTTGAAAAATCTATATAAAATTTAATCATCTCTTAATTTAAAATTCCTTTTTGAATCGCAATTTAGTGTAGCTTAACGGTTCATGTTTTCCGAACAATTGAAATTTATTACACATTTCTTGTTCATGTACAGAAAAGTATACCGCAGAGTACTTGCAGCATAGTATGCGTGCTTCTATAGAATACAACATCGGTGTTGTATTAATGCAGCAAAGAAAGGGTAAGCCGTTTGTACTTTTGTATAATAATCCGTCTAATGTGTGCGGGGATTAGACGTTTTCTAAAATTAAATTTAATGTATTTAACTGAAACTTCCCTGTAATTTTGATGAATACACAGTTTTGAATGCAATAAAATTATTTAAACTTTTAAAAGTTTGTACACTTTCAATTGCCTTTAAGCTTTCGTGTTTCGGTTAAGTTTGTAATTAATCTAAATTGTACTAATTAACGAAAAATTGACTTCACAATCTTGAAAATTTGAAATCTTTTAATTTATTACTTTAGATGCAATTTTACGTTTTTTCTAATATATTCAGATATTAAGTTTGGAAATTGCTACTATTACTAAGGAGGCATAAATAATGGGCCTTAGGTAAATATTTTATAGTTTGCAGTACAATTGCTGCTCAAGATATACATATATTTGATGTAAAAATTAATCTTGGCCGCTATTCGCGTAAGCATTTGTCACACTACTTTCACGCCATTTTATTAAAGAGGAGCCGACATCGAAGAACGCTCTCATCAAGAGCTGTTGTAATTGAACGAATCATTAAAAGAAAAATTGCTGCAGTATACTCAGCTGGCTATAGGAAAATCCGTCTTCGAAATATGAAAAGCGCTGATGTGGTATATGCTATAGTCTTCGCTACAGTCATCAGATATTCTTGCTTATGATTAATACCGGCAACTTACTATCTACGTGAACGAACATCTTCTTCTGGCGATAACCAATAATTGGGAATTCACGCATAAAGCCTCAAAAGAATAATTGTCCTTTTGGCACAAAACTTGTTCACTCATAGGAAGATGGGAAATGCTTGGCTACCGATAGACAATAATTACTGGTGTGAAGTTAGCCCCAAAAAATTTTTTACGTTTGCGTCTTTGCTAAAAATGACTTTGCTAAGATAATTGATAATAAAGCGGCGTAGAAAAATAAACAAAATACTTACGAAAACTAAACAAAAATAGAAAATATAAACATAAATGAAAAACAAAATCAAGCTTTATGCTATAAAAAATATAAAAAATAATTATTTAACAATATTCATCATGCACAGTGCGCTTGTAGTTTGACAAAAATTACAAAGTACAAACCTCATTATAAAAAATTTTTAAGAAATAATACACCTCCAATTTTTTGATATATCTTAAAGCCTTCGAAAAGCTATCAGAAAACTTAACTTCATGATCCAAAGTAGGGGACATCATAGTGAAAAGTGTCAATATATACCATTTCCCATATACATGAAACACTTAAATCGACATAAAACATTTTTAAGAGATATTGCACCTCCAGTTTTTTGATATATCTAAAGGGTTCAGAAAAACCTAACTTCATGATCCAAAGTAGGGGGCACCATAGTGAAAAGTGTTAATATGTATTATTTCCCATACGTTTATGTGTTTAGCATACATGTTAGAGCTTTCTAAGTAAACAGCGCTTTTATTTATTGCTAAACAACGATATAAAGCAATGTAACGACGAGTTCAAAAGATTATAGAATTCTTACCACATGGAGTTCATATTTCATCAAAAGCATCTGTGACGGATAACGAAAGAATGCGGTAGGTAACGCTGGACAATGCTTCAAATAAAATTTATTTCATACAATTTTTGGTTTTTCTATTTTGTTGACAATCAATACTGCAAGAGCTTTTGAAATTTAATTACAGACGCATTAGAAGATGATTGCTCTATTTCTTAAGAAAAAGAAATGAATGATAGTAAATGATATGCCAATCGACGACACCTTATCAATCATTGCAACCATTGGCGGATTTTATATGCATTACGCATAATGCTACAAAAACGATTGCTCGATTGCTCTTGCTTACGAATCCCTGTATTCCACTCTCGCGCATGCTTTTCTTACGCAAACCAATCTAGCTATAGACAAATGCATTGATTTCTATCCTATCTGGTACTGGGCCAAAAGGCGCCATAGGTCTCCCGGTCCCGGATTTCGTAGGACCCAGGTCCGATCCGGTACTGGGTCCAAAGGGTCCATGGGTCTCTCGTAGGACCCCGGTCCTATCTTTTGATGAAATATAAACTCCATGTGGTAAGAATTCCATAATCTTTTGAACTCGTCGTTACATTGCTTTATATCGTTGTTTAGCAATAAATAAAAGCGCTGTTTACTTAGAAAGCTCTAACATGTATGCTAAACACATAAACGTATGGGAAATAATACATATTAACACTTTTCACTATGGTGCCCCCTACTTTGGATCATGAAGTTAGGTTTTTCTGAACCCTTTAGATATATCAAAAAATTGGAGGTGTATTATTTCTTAAAAATTTTTTATGTCGATTTAAGTGTTTCATGTATATGGGAAATGGTACATATTGACACTTTTCACTATG